>JAYMSP010004916.1:0-14932 GCA_036897095.1 Plantago elongata
CATTCTCTATTGCCATCATTGCTAGTCCGTTAAGTCGTTCTTGTGACATTGTAGTCCGCAAATAGGATTTCACCAATATAACACAAGAATTTCTAGATGTTGTTTGATTTTGATTGCTTAAGTTAGGATGAAGGATTGAAGAAGAATGAAGGGTATTCCAAACATAGGATTCAGTTTTCAAAACATAGGAATCAACACTATACACAACACTACACAGAACACAAAGCCCCAATCCGTCTTCAGTCTTCTTCTTCATTGCCTTCTTCTCCACCTCAATCGACTCCATCTGCCGTCCTCTACCAATCACCTTCACCGTGACGCCAGTCCACCGGGTCTTCCACTAATTTAAAGCCTTCTTCACCTTGCTATACGTCTTCTTAGCTTCTTCATCACCTTCTTCTCCACCTCAATCGATTCCATCCGCCGTCCTCTACCAATCACTTTCACCGTGTACTTATATACATGAAAATTGAACAAAAAATTGCCATTTTTTCTTCGATATTTGAGGAATTGAATGGATGGTTTAATGGAAGTTGAGAGGAATTAGGCTGAAGATTGAAGAAGCAAGAGAAAAATTGAGAAAGGAGACGTTAATGTCGCTGCGCAGTAGTCAGCACCAGTACGCACTCTGCTCTTTTCTTTTTCTTCTTCTGTTCTGCCCTCCAGGCTGCTGGGCTGCAGTCTCTCTTTCATTTTTTTGTAATTGGGCCATAGGCCCAGGCGCCCAGCAGCCCCAACCTGCAGTTTTCAATTTTTTTTATTGGACCATGGTCCATGTATGTTGGGCCTGGGGGCTGGCAGGCTAAGGCCCTACACGGTTGGGCTTACCGTGCTGGGCCTTAGCCGGGCTTGGGTGCATGGGATGGCGAAGTCTAATACAATAGTTCCCCTCCCCCCCTCCCAAAAAAAAAAAGAAAAACGTAGCTACCATGACAAATACATCTTTCATGTATATTCATGACTCCACGGCCGAAACTAGTTCTTCTATTTGAAAATAAATTTAAAATCAATACATTAAATTGTGGTATACCAAGAAAACATGCACTTTTAAGTCTTAACAACTCTTAACAGCGGATGGCGGGTGCAGTTTCCGACGTAATGAAAGAAGAAGAAAAGTATCACACACAAAGTGGTTGCCATTGATCATGCAATAGCAACACTAGGTTCGGGTGGGCATTTGGTATATTTCTTAAACATAAACTGGATAGGATTTTCATCTGCAGTAAGACCAAGAAACCTAGTTCCATCCTCTAGAACAACAACAAAATCTCCCTTCAACAAGCCACTACCATCACTATAGGTAAACTTATAGTAACCTCCATTACCAATTTCTTCAATCTTGAAAGTCAACTCCAAACCACCAGTGGCAACATACCATGGCTTGCTAGGCCCATTATTTGTGAGCCTCCATAATTCTGTTCCCAAACACACCTTAGTATTCATGAAGTATAATTAGATTATAACTCCTTAATGTTAGTACTTAAAAGTATTATTAAATTAAGATTCCTAATTATATCTAGATTAGGACTCCTTAATATATATTAATACTTAAAAGTATTATTCAATTAGGATTCATAATTATATCTAGCTATACATACTTGTATATATATGAGATTGATAATTAAGAAGAGATAGGGAAAATAATTCTTTCATGGTATCAGAGCCATGTAAGCCTCCAACGAGCATTGGTCATGCCTATTATCTTTTCACTCAATGCAATAAATTTGATTGCTCTTTTCTCCCTTTTCTCCTTATCTCTCAAGCGCTCATGCACATCTCTTTCTTCCGTTGCAGAACTTCCGTATACAAAACCTCAAGTTCAATATATTCTCCCATATACAAAACCTCACTTTCAATATACGATCCTCCTGCAATCAATTCCCACTTAATCAATTTTCTCTTCTTTCTCAAGATCGATTCAACTGAATTGATTTTCTTCTCTGATCAAACAACCCATTGTTGTTGATTCCCACCCATGTTCGAACAATTTTCTTTAATCTGTCGAACTTCTCCTCTGATCGAACAACCCATTGTTGTCGACCCTCCTTCCATGTTCAAACAGTTTTCTTCAATCTGTCGAACTTCTCATCTGATCGAAGAACCCACTGTTGTTGATCCCCTCCAATGTTCGAACAATTTTCTTTAATTTGTCGAACTTTCTTCTATCCTCCTGCAATTGCTCGTAAACTTTGTTCTTCTGTCCGACGATCGCCCCAGCCTGTTCGATCTTCATCGACCGCCTATGTAATTTCTTGCGATCATCGATCGCCCTATTGTCCGACGGACAATCCTCCGGCCAGGCCTTCTTCTTTTGATTACACAGTGAATTTCTCTTCTTCTTATGCAATTGAGTTGTTTCTTCTCCTACAGTCTACTATTGCATTTTCTCCACGCATCATCGATTTTCTTGAGCAACTGTATCCGCTCCGTTCTGAGATCAGATTAAGCCTCGAAGTCACACGTCTTGATCAAAAGGGTTCTCCTCATCCTCAGATCAACCTGACGCGCCACCAGGCCATTCCACACAACTTCCTAGTCCGAAGCTCCTTTTGTGGTTAGAGTTTGCGAATTTTTTCTTCATCTCCAATTGTTCGAGCTAGCTGTCTGAAGCTCTTGCTCCGCTGTATTTTGGACTATTGAGGTCACATGTGACCCCTCTCTGTCTACTCAGGACTATCTCTATGTGATCACTTATTGATCCTTTTTTTTCCACCTCTGTGTGGTATTATATCATCTCCTATTTTGGATGTCTCTCTATGTCTGTTCCGGGTTAACTTCTTCTACCCGACTCTTACAAACTCGAACACCTCACTGGAGTAGTGTACAATATTTGGGTCCTTGTTATCCATAATCAACTGCCAATGGTATCGTCCATTGTTCTGTCATATCTTTTGCCTCGTCTGCTCTCGTACAACATCAATGTATAACGTCATGGATGAAATATGTTGATTCTTACCTATGAGTCGATTTTTCACCAAAGGACTTCCACAAGTATTGTTTGATACTTTTCGGGACATTCTCAACGTTCATCAAACTCTCGTTTCGACTGAGGCGGAGTGTTAGAAGTATAATTAGATTAGGACTCCTCAATGTTAGTACTTAGAAGTATTATTGAATCATGATTCCTAACTATATCTAGCTATACATACTCGTATATATATGAGATTGATAAATAAGAAGAGATAGGAAAAATAATTCTTTCAATGAAGGCAATCTTGACCTTATCCGGTGCCTATTGAAATATTTCCTCGTTTTGTGTAGTCCCAGTCGAAGATCCTTATGGGCTCTCCAAGACCTTTATCTAAGGCAATGTAGGGGGAACCTGATCTCTAGAGTGTATTGGATACACCACCACCGTCGGCATTGGTGATTATGTAGTAGGGTGTTGTGTATTGGAGAGGTTCGAGGTCGGTATCGAATGCAGCTAAAGAGGTTGGTTGTGATTAAGGCAGCAGAGAGGATGAGAAATAGTTTCGTTTCAAATAAATGTACTTTTGGTTGAGTTAAATTGTTGTGGGCAACAATATATTGTTTTTATATCAATTAACGAGTAAGTAAAATCATTTGGGTGATTAATCTAGACTTGGTCAAATCAATGTTGCTTACTTGGAGATTCGTTACTATTATAAAATGAGTTTCTAGATCTCGATATATTCTTTTGAGTTTCCACGAGGATTAGCTGTCTAATATACAATTAGCCATGTGATCTTGATTAATTTAAAACTAACATGCTGCTTTAGAGTTTCGCAAAATTGTTGCATTGACCATTTGTTATGGATCCTTCATTTGTATATGAAGAGTAAGTATTATATAAGCTCAGATTTTCCAACATGATAATAAGAAAGTAATGTGAATTATATGAGTATGCAAAATAAGTATGTAGTAGGATTACGGTATCTCCTCAAATTCAAGAAAATAGGGGTTTTTAGAAGAATTTAACAATTTCAATGGAGGCAGGTTAAAATATTTTTGGAGATGTCGGGTCTCCCTCAATACAATCCCTATCATAATGAGTGTATGATTCACATGTAATAGTACACGGGTCCCATACTCTTTGTTAGTAGGGGTACACCGGGAGAGTCCCAACGGCAAATAAACCAGTTAAAACGAATAAGATGAAGAAGTTAAGCGTATAGGTATATGATTGAGTTGGCAGTCAGAAGATAGTAAGATTCTACAACATTAACAAATCTAATATTCCACAGCCACACACAAGCATGAAATTATCGACAATGTAGATACAATTGACGGAAAAATAAAAAATAAAAGATGAACAAATAAAATCAACAACGACTGACGTGATGAAGCGTAAAAAAAATGCAGAGATCGCCGGATCTCATCCAATCTCGAATGGGATTTCCTTCCTCGTATGAGTGACATATCCACTCCAATTGGAGATCTGCTCTCTCTCCTCCTCACATGGAGAGCCTTTCTGATTTTGCCAATTTCATGTATCATCTATTTTTGTCTGATAGCGCTGATATGCTTTACTATTCTGTCTCAATTCATATCAATTGGGATCTTCGTGTTTCCTTTCCCCTTATCGTCAATCTCGTGTATTACGATGCAATCCCTAAAAATCAGAGTTTTTTGAATTTTTTGGAACTATTTAAGAGTGCTTCCTACCCTTTTACTAACTATTTTATTTCTCTCATTGTTCTTGGTAACTGCAGGGGTTACTGGTTGTCTTTCTCCTCCGTACCACACCACATATTCCTGTTTTTAACCATCATGGCGGAAGATCTGATCGAAAATATGTCCAAACAGCTTCATCTAACAGAGGATGAGGCTGAAGGCGTCCAAGTTCCGGTTGAGGCCTGGACTACCTCGTCCAAGGACTACAAGCTGGCACTAGTGGGTAAAGCTCTCTCCAAGAGAGCTATTCATCTGGACTCCTTCCAGTTGCTGATGAAGAATAGTTGGGGAGTGAGGTATCGCTTGGAGATAAAGAAGCTCAATGAGGAAAGATTGTTGTTCCAATTTGAACATCATGTTGACAGCAATAGAGTTATGGAACAAAGTCCCTGGTCTTACGAGAAAAACTTAATTCTGCTTGCTTCTATTGAGGATGGAGTAGACCCGTTAACAGTGCCCCTTAACACAACGGATTTTCATGTTCGAGTTGATGGTCTTCCAATCATCATGCTACACCGTGCCACGGCTACTGTTATACGTAATGGTATGGGCGAGTTTCGTAAACTGGAAACCAAGAATGACTCCTCTGTTTGAGGTATGTAAATGCGTATTCGGGTCTGATCGACATCACCAAGCCCCTCAAGAGAGCATTTCGGGTTAAATGTGTTAACAACGGTTCTGTTCTAATTACTTTCACTTACGAAAATTTGCCAAATTTTTGTTACAGGTATGGTATAATTGGGCATCTTCTCAAGGACTGTAAAATCCAGTTCGATATCGAGGCTCTACATGGTGATCCGAGTGATGACTCCTTGGAATGGGGTGAATGGCTTCGTGCTTCGTCGGACTCTCGACGTAACAGACTCGTGGGAGGAGGCTTAGTGCCACAGGGCAGTCAACGTACCTTCATTGACCGTTCAGATCAGCCCATCCCAACCATTACGTCCACATACACTAATTTGGATAAGTATGAAGCTAAGCCATTATTTCAACAATCTAATGCTATCATCATGATGGAAAATAATGGGGTTGGCCAATCTAGCTCAATTATAGAAGGAATACATAAAACTATACCCCTCTCCCCTAAATCTCTCCAATCAACCGTTTTCACTCAAAAAATTCAAATCCATCCACCATTCCAAAGTTTGACTTACCCTTATTTCCACAAACCTATCTCACAAAACCTCCCATCACCAAATGGACCTGGCAGCTTCCCAAATAAAGGTCAGCCCAATTACATTGCACCAAATAACGGCCCCTCCCCCTACCAAAGCCCACAACCAACTGATCCCCTTCCACTCAACTTCCCTCCTCTTCTGGCCCAAAACCAAATTACCCCTGCTCCAGTCTATCCCAACAATCCTAACCAGATTGTCATCCACCCAAATTATCAGTCCAGCTCTCCCTCCCATGCCAACAAAAATCGCCACCCTCTCCCTAGCCCCTCCCGGTTCAACTATTCCCCACGCCACCAATGAACCCGTCGTACAAACAACCACCCCCCCTTCCACCCACGACCCATCTGACCAGAAACCCACTCAGCCCAAGAAGAGAGGGTGCCCTTCAGCCCAAGAAAAGGGGAAGAAAATCATTTCTGTTGTTGCGGTAGATGTTGAAACCGCAGAAATGTTTGCCACACGACTTGCTGTGTCCTTGGCCAAAGATATGAATTATCAACAAGTTATAATAGAAGGTGATGTTTTCCAGGTTGTCAAGAACATGAAAAGCACAGAAGTCTCCTTGTCAAAAAATGGAGTTGTATATGCGGACAAACTTTAGCAAGTTTCCATGACCACAAAGTTGCTCACGTTAGGAGAGAAGCAAATACTCTAGCTCATTTGCTCTGCCCCAACTTTTCAGAAGACTCATTTGGATATCTAAGTGTGCCTTTTGATTTTATAGAACCCACTTGAGCTGATGTATCTCTCATGTATTTGTTTTCTACTTGATATATCTGATCTTTGTAATGAGCTTTGCTCCACCCTTTTGGAATTTAATATATTCCTTTTTCTTCTAGAAAAAAATGAAGCATAAATTGCTAGGTGATTTGGGTTTCTTGTAGAATAACAATTTATCCCCCAAGAAGAAAAATCAAATGGGGTCATTGAGGAAGAAGAATTAGATTAAGGATTAACAAGGGTGATTGACGTCCTTCGCTCGAGATGTGGTTGGTATCCTCTTTAATTCTGATAACACAATGACATCAAGCGAAATTTCACCCTCATGTAAATCTAAATAATTTGATCCCAAGAAAAAATCAATTGGATCGTTGAGAAGATCTAGATGCATGATAATAGTAGGAGAAACGAGGTGTCATTCAGCTCCAAATTCATGCGTGAACTATAATATTTGATATGCTTACTATGATTTGAACAAGTATTACAAGTGAGGGTCAAAGAATGAACCATGGTAGGAAAGAAGAAAGCTACTTTTGGGAGATGAAGAAGACATAGTTCTGTGTAGTTGAGAAGCTTTTAAATGGGTAGGGTACAATCCTACCCGATCCGAACCCGCACAATATACGTACATATATAATGATGTACGGGTACGGGTAGGGTATGTACTCGTACCCGCTTTGTACCCGCCAAACAGGACCCGACCCGACCCAAGAACCCGTTTTCGACCCGGGCCCAGCCCGGTCCATTTTTTTTTTTAAAATAATAACCTTTTAGCCATAATCATTTTATTTATTGATAATATAAGAATATTTCTTATTTGTGTTTACTCTATTTCCATCCAATAGGTGATTAGACATACAACCAAATAACCTAAACCAAATATATCATAATATCCAGATCAAGATCAAATGAAAGAGTAAAAACATCCTTAATAGAAAAATACAAAGTAGTACCATAAGTTCGAATACATAGTGTTTCTTGCCAAACATTTTTCCAACTTAACATTAATTTCATAATATAGCCAAAAGGTTACTCTCAACTTTTCAAGAGCTTTGCAATCCTAAATAAGCTTCCATGTCCAAGTGATGCATCTGCACAAGATGAGTATTATATTAAGTGAAAGATATTTACACAACTAGGCCATCATATAAAGCTAAAACTAAGAATCCAACCACCTGAACATAGCAACACTAGTCTCATGCTAGTATGTATTCGAAACAAAAGTAAAGCAAATGTTCAGGAATTGTGAAGTTAACCCAAGGAACATAGCTATCTATTTTTAGCCTTACCATAAGTGTATATTGCTCTCGTTATCCATTTCATTCCCTTCAAGATCATCATCGAAGTCATCACCCTCTTCAAAATTCTCATCAAATGCTTCTGCATCCTCATATGCATCACAATTGCTCAAATCTACAACAAAAATTTCCAAATCAAACATAAATAATATAAACACTCACACTTTCACACATATAATATAAACTCAAATCGAAATGAGTACAACAAGTCACTTACCATCAGGAATCCAATCCCTAGAAACCATCATAGCTTTGACTATATCAGGCTTCAATCGAGAAGGTGATTCCGAGATCATCCTACCACTCGTGCTAAATGTTGATTCAGAAGCCACCGTGGAAGCTGGTATTGCTAATAGTCTCTTAGCGATCTTAGCCATGATAGGCAACCTCTATTCATTCTGCTTCCACCACTCAAGTACATTCAACCTCATCATACTGTTGATCTTGTCTTCCGCCAAGTATTTCTCCAGATCGACTTTTCAGCAACAGAGGAAGCTTGGCACCATCTCTCTAGAGCATACAGTGAAGAAGGGATATTACCCATTGAAGAACTGCTCCCAACTGGCGTAGTTGACGAGCAACTAGTGCTACCTCCATAAGACACAAACAATTCATCCAACACATCACGAACCTGCTGAATGTAAGGCTCATCACCATCACCATAAATTTGAGTGTAATAGAACTTTATTGTTTGCATTTTGAATCCGGGGTCAAGCACAGCCGCGACAAACAAACCCAATGAGTTCTTCCCAATACTTCATAAACTTCAGCTTCATTTTTTCAGCCATCCTCCTCACAAATTGATGCTTACTCTTTTCCCACTCCAGAATCTTAACATGGACATCAGATATATCAACAAAAAATATATTAGATGTAGGATATGTGCAACTACTTAAGCGAAGAGTAGCTTGATAAAAAGGACGCAAACAATCATGTATCATTTGGGCCATCTTCCACTCATTTTCATCAGGATTGTGGCGATAATCCTTGTCAGTTTCTGCCCACCAAACATAAGCTTCCTTAAGAGGTAGCGATGCTTCTAGCATCAGATATGTTGAGTTCCATCTGTTCTAAACATCCATAGGTACTTCCTTCAGCCCATCTAGTTTGCACTCAAGTTTTGCATGCTCAAACTTTTGAGCATAAAAATCAGTCCTACCCACCATTTTAACAGTTTCTCGAATGTGATCGAGCACCCCATCAATCATTTTAAGTCCATCATGCACGACGAGGTTTAGAATATGAGCACTACATCTAATGTGAAACAAGCTACCATTCAAGCATAAATTATCAACAACCAATTATTCAATTTTTCCACCATCACATCGTTGTTTGTTGCATTGTCAACAACACTTGAGCCTAGCTTCTTCTCCAAACTCCAATGCATAATAACCTCCCTCAAAACCTCAAACAAGGCTTGCCTTAGTATGCGGATGTCAACGCTTCTTAAAAGCAACAATCTTATGAATCAAAGTCCAAGTGCCATCAATAAATTAAATGAGTCGTAACAAAACAATATGGTGTTTTAGTATGAGTCGACTTACACATACCAGTAGTCAATGTCACCTTACTAGTAAGACTGTAAAAAATTTCATGCATATTCATCTTTACACCTTCAAATAGATTCATGATGTCCTCTCTTAGTGTAACATGACAAGGAAGCTTCAAATGGGGATTCACACCTTTTATGACGCGAATGAAGTGTCGGTGTCGAACCATGTTTAGAGGATAGTTGTGTTTTATAACAACAATAGCAAACTCTTCCATGCTCTTTCTCTTGATTGAAAACATAGGTAGCACTAGGACTTGTTATCCAATCCCCTCCTCTTGATAAGTATAATTCTTGCGATAGGTTCTAATGTGCTTCAACAAAGAATTTGTCCCATTTTTCGCACCACAAGACATACGACACCCACGATGATCACAAGTTTCTATTAAACCACCCCCATCCTTTGTGAAATGATTCCAGACCATAGAACCTTTCTTTTTACCTTTCCTCATAGCTCTCAGCCTTTGATGATTTTCAGAAACACGAGGTTGTACAACTGGAACTACACCAAAAGAAACAACTTAATAAAATGACCAAGTATACAATTCATTAAAGTCCATTTCCCCAAGAATGGCAAAATTAAATTACCATTTGGAGTGCTAAATGGTACTTCTTCTCGTCCACCTCCCCCCTTGCCTGGTTCTATATCAGAGTCACCACCGAGAGAGACTTGTTGAGTCAATTCTGCACGTACATAAATGAAGTCAATTCAAATAAGTTGTCCCATGGTAGTCATAAATCCCCAAGTCTCAATTCAAGATTTTACAATTTTACAATTCAAAATGCAGTAATTTCAACTCCTTGTAAATGAACAATTACCAAAAATCAATGATTTAACACTTTCATCATGATTCTCATATTACCTTAGAGGTATTTCTAATACTAAAAAAACTAGCCCTCACAAATTCACAATGTACAAAAATGACAGTAAAATTTCAGCAACCATAATCCAATAAACCAATAGTTGGATTACCTTCTTCGAAGATATCAATAGTTCTTTTGCCTACTCCACCTCTGTCCTTGCCTCTTTTTTCCTTCTTTGGTGGTGACTGGTGACTTGTTTCAGTACAAGGTCGAAACCTTGAATCAATGCCTTCAGACGCACTAGCACTTAAGTTCTTTTTGCGTCGTTTTCTCTTTTGATTTGCATCCAGAACTGAGAGATTACACTAAGTTAACAATTACCACCATTGCCAAATACAATTACAACAAGATTATAAAGTATTAGAGGATATTACCTTTCGAAGTGCTAGTCTTTTTGCGCAACATGTCCGGTGTTTGTTCATCTTGAGAATCACCGTTAAACTCAGACATATCAGCATAATCTACATTGAAACCAATTTAATCAACGATATTACTCATCAAGCAAAATAGGATTTAAAAAAAAAGGAACTGGACTAATAAATGAGAATATACAAAGTGGGAAAGTTGTTATAGTCAATCCACTTAAAATCCAAGTATCACTTTCCTTGATAGAAATCCATATATTTAGGCCATCTTCTGCTATAACTAGCTTACCAATTGCATTCAAAGCTCCACCCACCTTACCTCAGTACTTACATCAGTTCTTGAATTCTACAGCATACAAAAATGGACCCACCTTACCTCAGTACTTACATCAGTTCTTGAATTCTACAGCATACAAAAATGGGCTAAAATATCATACTGTACGGATAATATGTACTCATCTTTGGCCTCAGAAAGTGGATGTCTAAAAAGACTACTGCCTAAGATTCAATTGTTCCTGAATTTTGTAGCATCAAAACCAAACTGATTTCTAATTAAGGATATCTTTCATTCAACATAGAATGACTAAAACTTATTCAGTCAAGAACTTATGGAATAGCTTAAGACTACTAAATCAAAAATGGCAAACATCCTGCTATCTAAGCTTGCAACATACAATACTACAACTTGCCATCTAAAATCAAACCCGTCTCAGAAAATCAATCGAAACCCATCTAAAATCAATCAACATAAATTCAATGAATAGAAATTTGAAACCCATCTCAGAAATCAATTACACAGCTTCAAGCAATAAACATAAATTCGACATTACCTAAAATCGACATCTGGAAGACAACTTCAAGCCTTCAAGAGTGGATCTGGAAGGAAATCAAACACACACATAATCAATTCCTTGAAATCGCGTGAACACACACAGAGAGACGGGAGGAAATCGATGAGCACGGAAAATCAAACACACACAAAATCAAAAAAATTACCCGTACGATTGTGGAAATCGAGAGACGGAAGGAAATCGATGAGCACGGAAAATCGTCAGTATTAGTTGGAGACGACGATGATGAGCACGGAAAATCGATGAAATCGTCAATGTTAGTTGGTGTTTGATGGAAATTGTGATTGTATCTGTGAATGAGTTGGACAGGTATTGTTGAACTATACCCGTACCTTACCCGATCCGTAACAAATTAATGAGTCGGGTCCGGGTACAGGTAGAGTATGCGATATGAGAATTTTGGGTAGGGACCCATCGTGTTTATATAGAAACGGGGGTTGGTAGGGTTCTACCCTAACCATTTAAAAGCCTAGTTGAGATGGATCTGGACAGTTCAGATTGTTCTAGGTCTATTGCACACGCTACTTCGTGAGATTGTATCCTCATACATCTTTAGGTACATTTGAAATATAGCAAATCAAAATTGATAAACGTGTAAGAATTAAAGTAAAGAATGGCACGGTGGAGCAAGTTCAACTCACACTCAAAGAAATACACAAGGCGCCTATTTAAAAGAGGAGGAAGAAAAACGTTTTTTTATAGTACGTTTTTATTGAAAAAAATGATGCGACTTGTACTTCTTCCAGTATGATTTGTACGCTAGACGTTTACAATTTATGTTATCTGTTTTCCCACCTTGTATAAGTAGCTTGCCGTCTACATTGAAGAGTAGCTTGTTCTTTGTAATCATTTTGATTTCTCTTTGTACAATACATAATAATTTAATTATCAAAAAAATTAATATTTCTCCGCTGTCTCCTTGTTATTGTTTAATTAAAAACATTTAATTTAAACTCCGAACCACGAATATGTCCGTCGGTTTGGTGAATTCCAAACACTTGGTGGTACCAATGCAATCATAGACCCTCTCTCTCCTCTCATGCGGATGAGAAAATATCAAGCTTTGTAAACCAATAAAATATCAGATTTCAACGCCTTCACTATTCACTACCATAGTGAGTATTTGTGATCAGTTTTCTTTCACTCTCTAGGAATAGAAACAGAAGCCTGAGATCAAGGGAGAGAGAACACAACAACAATGTCGTCAAGATGTGAGCTTCTCTGTGCGATACTTCTCGCTATCCTTCTTCCCCCTCTCGGAATTTGCATCCGTTTCGGTTGCTGCACGGTCAGTCTCCTCATTATTTTGGCAACAAATTCTAATTAAATTGTCTCAATTTCAGCTGCGTTTTTATGTGTATAAAAATCACACAAAAACTTAAACAGTCAGTCAGTGATATATCTTACTTGATTTGTTTGGTTTTACTTTTACAGATCGAGTTCTTCATCTGCTTGGTGTTGACGATTCTCGGCTACATACCTGGGATTATTTACGCTCTCTACGCTATTGTCTTCATGGATCAGGAAAGGTTCAATGGGGATTACCATCAGCTCGCTTAGTTACTCCTTGTTTGCTTTATTAAATTCATAAAGCCCTAATATTTTTTTGGGGCTATCAGCTTTTTTTTTATGATTTGTGTATTGTTGATGCTCACCATACTACTTGGAGCTGTCATCTTGTTTCTGTATCTCTATATATTGAATCTTTGTTGATTTTAACGATCCTTGCTTGGTTGACTTCTACTGGCAATTTAACAGTAAATTGTGTACTGGATCTAGCTTATCTGCTTGGTTGCTACTCTTCCTTGGTCTCCATCACATCTCATGTTTGGATTTTGACTTTAATTACAAATTAATCTTATATTATAAATGTATAATTAAATTAGTGTATGTACTCTTCATCTTGAAAATAATTTGAGTTCAGATTTGTTTAGTTGTAAGTTGAGTGTGTATCAGTTCACTGCAAACAAATAAAACATGGGAGATTAATTGAATTCTCCTTGTAGAAAAGGCTAATCTTTTTTTTTCTTTTTTACCAAGTTGACACCTTTCATTGTAATGAATAAAGAGATTACATCAGAATAACCAATCAATCTGGTAGCTGAGTTCCATCTAAATTGCTAACTGTCCTGGTGGCTAACTCATGCGCCAAAGAATTCGCCAATCAAAAAGTATGTTGAAAAGAAATGAACGAAATAAACTAACGAGTTGCTTAATAACATCAATAAAATGTCCTCCAGCAGTGAGGCAAACCTCCATGGAATTAATGGATTTGATGACTACCAAGCATTCACTTTCAATAACAGGCTGCTGCCATCCGAATTCCATGGCGAGTTGAACACCCTCCAATACAGCCAATGTCTCCGCAGTGTCCGGGCAGAGTATGCAAGGGACCAATCTCTGTCTCCAAGCCAAAACAATTCCGTTTGAGTCTCGTGCCACAACTCCCAAACCGGCTGCGTTGAGTTGATGCAGGATAGATGCGTCAACATTGATTTTGATGCACGGGCTAGACGGCGGGACCCATGTGTGTGGAGACTCAGGCGGTCGAGTAGTGCCATACTGTGCCTTGGCCTCCTTATATCTCTTCAGGTAGTCTGCTGCGAATTGCACCATGGATTGAGCATCAGGTTGCTTTCTATTCCGTGTGTACCATAAGCTCCAGCAAATGCAAGTGAACAACTTGAATTGGTCTTGGGTGAGAACCTGTTTTACAACATGTATCCAATCCCAAGGGTCAGTAGTACAACTAGAGAAAATGGCTCGTGTTGGTAAGCTAGAAAGTGCCCAAACAAGTCGTGCAAATTGGCAGTTGCAAAAAATATGCATCACAGTTTCATTAGATTGTAGACATAAAGGGCAGTAATTATCCACTTGAATATTGCGATGCTCCAAATTATGCATAACAGGGAGCCCATTGCGAAGTAAACGCCACAAGAAAACACGGATTTTATTAGGAATGTCGAGTTTCCAAACGAAACTCCAGTTCTTGGTGACAACTTACAAAGTGGACGCGGTAGGGGCTTATTATGTTTGGTCGCGTGCATGATAGTATGCAATCCTGACAGAGTAGTGACCATTTTTGTTGAAAACCATCGCCGAGAATCAGGAGAATTGCCCGGGAGATGAGAATGCGAAGGATTTCCTCAACGTCACAGTCCCAAAACACACACTTTAGTAGGGATGCTTATTTTATCCGTATCCACGAATCCGGTCCGTTATCCGCGAAAATGGACGGATACGGAATGATCCGTTAAAAAACGGACCGGATCGCGGATGGGGTTTTCCTTCATCCGTTAGACATGGGTATTTTTGTTATTTTACATTTTTTTTCCTAATTCTCTAGTCTACTCCTAGTAGCTGTCTTCTCCATTTCACGTCTTCTCCATTTCATCTTCTCCATTCTCTTCTCCATTCTCTCATACATAACCAGTTGGGCTACATACATAACAAGTCCTGTCCATATGAGTTA
>JAYMSP010004917.1:0-14927 GCA_036897095.1 Plantago elongata
AATTGTATCGAACTCATGCTCTAGCTCAACAACATTGCAATGTTCATCAACCATCTCATATCTTGCAGTTGGGAGTCCAACCTCAATGGGAATGAGGGCCTCGGTTCCAAACGTGAGGCTGAGTGGAGACTCTCCAGTTGGGATCCTTGGAGTAGTGCGATAGGACCATAACACTACTGGTAACTCGTCTGCGCAAGCCCCCTTAGCATGTTTGAGTCTTCTCTCCAGACTATTCATAATAGTTTTGTTGGTCGCTTCAGCTTGTCCGTTTGCTTGAGGGTATCTCGGGGTGGAGAACGTGAGTTTGATGCCCCATTCTGTGCAGAAGTCTTGGAACTCATAACTTATGAATTGAGGACCGTTGTCTGTGACATTTTCCTTTGGGACACCAAACCTGCAGATGACATGCTTCCATATAAAAGTTTTTTACCTCGTGATCCTTTACCTGTGTGCAGGCCTCCGCTTCTACCCATTTGGTGAAGTAATCTGTAACTGCGAGCATGAACACTCGTTGTCCAGGAGCTTTAGGTAGTTTTCCAATGATATCCATTCCCCATTTCATAAATGTCCATGGTGCTATCATCGAGTGCAGCTTCTCGGCTAGAAGGTGGCTAACTTGGGAGTGTCTTTGATAAGGATCACATCTTCTAACGAAGTCCTTGGAGTCAGCCCTCATGGTAGGCCAGTAATAACCTGTTGTGAGTGCTCTGTTTGCGAGGCTTCTTGCTCCGGAGTGATTGCCACATTCACCTGCGTGCAACTCAGTTAGAACATGTTTGGCTTCACTATCTGTCACGCACCTGAGTAAGGGTCCCGAATATGATCTCTTGTAGAGTCGTCCGTCGAGGAGAGTGAACCGGGCTTCCTTGGCCTTCACCCTCCTTGCTTCATTCTTGTCTTCTGGAAGTAGTCCGCTTGACAAGTACATTGCTATTTGAGTCGTCCAATTTGACTCGGTCGAGACATGAGCCAATGATTGATCAATAGATTCACCTTTCCATGTTGCTGGCCATTGAACGTACACGACCATAATTGTATTGGTTCAGTGGTATTGATGGTTGCTCCCATGTTGGCTAGAGCGTTTGCATGACTGTTCTCCGTCCTTGGTACCTGCAAAATTGAAAACTTTTCGAAGGAGGCTTGTAACTCTTTGGCTAGCTGTAGGTAGGCGACCATTTTGGTGTCCCTGGTTTGGTAGGAGCATTGTATTTGGTTAACCACTAATTGCGAGTCTGATTGGACTTGAAGGTTTTTTACGCCCATGTCGAGTGCCAGGTTAAGCCCGGCTATGAGTACTTCATATTGTTGGTTGCCTTGAACCCACATCGGATGTTGCTGGACGGACTATGCCAAGCCCACTCCCCTTGGTGTTGCTGGAACTGTAAGGTTCGCAAAATTTCCTCGTGTATTCGAAAAATTAATTTAATATTAATTTTATTATTTTGCACTAGCAAAAATATTACGTAAGTAGATTTGGTCGAATTTAGGATTTTAATGCCAAGAGGATTCGACGTTATAGTGAAATTTAATAGTTTATTAATAAAATAATAATAAAAATAATAAAATAAAAATTATTTATTTTAATTTTCCTATGGCTCGAGTTCGACTCGAAAAGTGCCCAGGAATCGATTTTACATTTTTTTGGATTTTATTTGCGAGTCGTTTGGAAGCCAGAAGGAGCCAGATGAATATAATAGCAAAAGTACCACACTACCCTTGGCTCCCTCTTCTCCTTTCTTTTAAGCAAGGGGCATTCTGGTCTTTTCATTGTCATCATCTTCCCCAAATCAAAATAGCAGCCTGCTTGTTCCAATTCACCATGCCCAATTCGATTTGCTCGCCTCCGCGCCCATCACCTGTCCAAGCCGCGCATGTGCCCGCCTGTGTCGCGCCTGTGCCATTGTTGTGCCATCACCGTGCCAAAGCTCCAATGTCGTGTGCCAACCGCGTGCCAAGCAGCCTCCCTCGTGCCAAGGCGGCGCCAATGACACGTGTAAGGACAGGACACGGCCATAGAAACTTGGCGGGCGCGGAGCAAGCGGCCAGTGTCGAGTCACTGGGCACTTGGCACGGCCGGACCGTGCCAAACCACCGCGGCCGCCTCAACCGCTGCCCCTCCACGCCTATATATACCCCGGTCTCCTGCTCCATCGTCTCCACATCCCGTTCCACTGCTCCTTCTTCTCTTTCCCACCTCTGACCACCACTCCAGCCACCGTGCACCACCACCTGCCGCCCTACCCCGGCCAACACACCACCACCACTGCCCAACTGATCCGGAATAGCGTCGTTCGCTCGACCAAAATTCCGGTAAGTATCTCGATCGAATTTCGATTTTATTCGAATAACGAACGAGAAATTAATTAATAAATCCTCGCAGCCGTGCCGCAGCGTCACCACCTCGACTGTCGTCACCCCACCTCGCGCTTGACCCTCGCTCGGTTAGTGTCGCGATTATCCCTTGTTTATTATCATTATTACCATTTATTATCGTTATTATCGGTTATTAGCGTAATTTGGGGAATTTAAATTATACTGTTATACGATTTAAATTATTAATAGCTGGTAATATTGAATATGGTATAAATGTAGTTGGATATAGCGTCGACTATAGGATTGTTGCCGCGGGTTGCGGACTGTTTGTTGAGTCGGGAGTGTACTGTATACTGTTGAATTGTGTGTAGACGTCGACTGGCCGTCGACTAGGGAATTATAGTATAATAATACTGCTTGTTATATTGATCTGTTGAGGCATAGTTAACTGGTTAGTTACTGTTATAGGCTTGCCGTCTGTTGTCTGAATTTATCTGTTAGGAGTCATATAGCGGATATAGGTTTGGAAAATTATACGGAGACATACTTGTCGTCTGTTGTCCGAATTTATTTGTTAGGAGGCATTAAATGTCGAATACTTAATTCATTTAAAGTGTCGTAATTATTTAGGAAACTCAGATATGGAATCTGTTTACATACGTCATAGGACCTGGTGAAATAGCTTACTTAGACGTCGTCATAAAATTATGGGGAAATTGTCGGAAGTCTTTTAATTTATTTAGTGTCTAGAATTAAGTAGTATTGCTTATTTATCAGGAATTTCGGAGTTACCTGACGTGCAAGATATCTACGGTGAGTGATTACGAGCTTTCGGCATCCGGCCCTGGGAAAGTTTGCTACTGTTCATTCCTTGCACTTTCATTTATGTTCCTGTCTATATGCCTGACGGTCTAACACCGACTACGGACCCCCGACGACGTCAGCTTGACTCCGACTCGTTTACCGATCTAGATCTCTAACTGTATAAACTATAGATAACATGTACTTAGGATACACCATCCGTCTTGACTTAACATTTTATTGCTCCAATTGCTGATTCATACTGTACACAAAATCATGTTTACTGATATTGTTATTGCTCTTGTTACTGATCATGTTCACTGATACTGTTACTGAACCTGCATATTAATCTTGTCGCTGATCCTCATGCACTGCATTGCACGAAAACTGTTTTCCTGAAAAAGCAACCACACACTATTTTTGGAAAATGTTGGGAAACCGTCTTGGTCGACATTGTCGACATCCTATTACAAAGCGTTTGCAACGCTATCTTTTCGGGCAACCCTGACTGTACAGTCATTCAAACGGTCTGGATTTTTATGAGTTGTGACGGGTCGTGCCTGTCGTAAAAGCAACTCCCCGCGCAGTCACGCTGCTACTGATGAGACCGCTACCTGATCCGTTCGGTCTAGCCCAAGACAGTTACTGTTTCAGTACTGTAAATCTGACACCTTTCATGTGCTATGATCCTGACTGACTGATACCGGTCTCCCGTCCTGTTTATAAACTGCCTGATCAGCCTATTGTGGTTTGCTATACTGTTAAATCATGTCGCATTAATGCATGCTTGATTATCCTCACTGAGTCTTTATGACTGACACTCTTCCTGTTTCAATAATGACTTCCCAGATTTAGGTCACGAGCACGAAGAGAGGATGGGATAGGAACTAACCCGCGTCTTGCTATTTTCTGCTGCTGATTCTGTAGACGTGTATTTTGAGTTTTGAATTATAAATTATAGTTGGAGTTTGTAATAACTATTACTCTGAAATATATGTATATATATATTTGGAAGTTCGGCATGATCCTTGACGTCCGAACCAGATCCGGGCCGTTACAGGAACCATCCACTAAGAGCTTCCATTGCAAGCTATTCTTCTCCTGCAAATAAAATAATTCTTTCTCTGCTTCATTCAACTCAGTTGGAGTGAAGTCTGCGATGAAATCTGCAAATGTTTGTGACTTGATGGTTGTCCGAGGTTGGAATGAGACATCATACTCGCTGAGTTCGACCGTCCATTTCGAGAGCCTACCAAAGACCTCAGGCTTGTGTAACACATTGCGTAGTGGAAAACTGGTGAGGAATATGATCGAGTGGCATTGGAAATAGAGTCGTAGCTTCTTCGATGTAGTGACTAGTGCAAGGGCTAGCTTCTCTAGCTGACTGTACCGAGTCTCTGCGTCCAGTAGGGACTTGCTCACGTAGTATAGTGGGAGTTGGTTTCCCTCTTCTTCTCTGATCAAGACGCCACTTAGTGATGTGTTGGAGAATACTAGATAGATGAACAAAGTCTCTCCAACCTTAGGCTTCGAGAGTACCGGTGATGTGGTGAGGTAATGATTGATATGTTGTAAGGCGTCATCGCACTCGTCTGTCCACTGGAAGTCTTTGCTTTTGCGTAGAGTGTCAAAGAATGGTCGACACTTTTCAGAAGACTTGGGTATGAACCTACTGAGGGCTGCTAGCCTCCCAGTTAGTTTCTGCACATCTTTAACACACTTGGGGGAAGGGATGTTAGAAATAGAACGAATTTGATCAGGGTTAGCCTATATACCTCTTTTTGTGACCAAATACCCAAGGAATTTCCCAGGGGAGACTCCAAATGAGCACTTGGTAGGATTCAACCTCATGTTGTATATGCGGAGAACCAAGAAGGCTTGATGGAGATGGTCTAAGTGTTGTTCAGCTACTAGTGACTTGACCAGCATGTCGTCGATGTACACCTCAATGGTGTCCCCCAGCATGCTACAGAACATGCGGTTAACAAGGCGTTGGTAGGTTACTCATGCATTCTTGAGTCCAAACGACATGACCTTGTAGCAGAAGGTACCTCTTTCCGTGACGAAGGTTGTCTTCTCTTGATCGTCAGGGTGCATCAGTATCTGTGTAGCCTGAGAAGGCATCCATGAAGCTTAGGCGCTCATGTCCTTCCGTAGCATCCACTAACATGTCTATGTGTGGAAGTGGGAAAGAGTCCTTCGGGCATGCTTTGTTGAGATCAGTGAAGTCGATGCACACTCGCCACTTGCCATTCTTCTTCTTTACTACCACAACATTAGCTAACCAGTCTGGATAGTGTACTTCACGGACTGACCCAATGTCCAACAACTTTTGAACCTCTCCATCAATGACCTTGTTTCGCTCTGGATCGACCTCTAGTTTGTGAGTGATTACCTTTGAGTCGACTCCTGTCATATATGCATGTGACCAAGCAAAACAATCATGGTGAACTTCAAGAAAAGTGATAAGTTGTTCCCTTATCTTTGTCCTCAACCTTGCCCCAATTTGGACCTTGTGATCTGGATAGTCTGGGTGAATCTGTACTTCATCGAGCTCTTCCATGCTTGGATGATCTGGATCGAGGGGGGGTTGAGTAGTTGTAATTGATATAACTAGGTTGCCTTTGGTTTCAATGCTTCCATGTAACATGCTATTGCATCATGTTGTTCACCGAAGATCTCCTTCACTCCCCACTTGGTTGGGAAGTGAATATCCTGATGGTAGGTGGAAGACACTGCTTTCATTGCATGGATCCATGGTCTGCCAAGGATGACATTGTAGCTTGATGGACTATCTACGATCTGAAACTTCGTCGGTCGGTTGACACCTTCTGTGTTGACGGGGAGGGTAACACTCCCAACTGTATATTTGCATTTCCCACTGAAACCATATAGAGTTGTCGGTTGGTGGAGGATGGCAGTCTCATTTATACCCATTTATGTCAAAGCATCTTGAAAAATGACGTTAGCAGAGCTCCCGTTATCAATGAAAACTCTCTTCGTAACATAATTTGCAATAAGTATTGAAATGATTAAAGCGTCGTCATGAGGATTATTTAATTGCTCAGACTCTTAGTCTAAGAAACTAATAGTCAAGTCAAACGAAGAGGTGCTTGACACTCTGTGAGCATTGAACTCAGGCCTTACCGTTTGCCTACTATGACGTTTTGCCGCAGAGTATGAGACACCACTGATCTCTGACCCCTCAGAGATGACATTTATTACCTTGTTGGTCTGAGGCTCAGGTAGATCAGCGCCCTGTCGATCGGAGAGGGTCTTTTTCCCTTTGTCAGAGAGGTACTCTGTCAAGTCCCTCTCTTTAGCAGCTCAGCTACCTCCAGGCACAGAGAAATGCACTCTGCAGTTGCATGTTCGTGGTCTTCGTTGAACTCACACCACTTGTTGTAGTTTCTTTGATCTGGGGGTGTTCTAAGATTCCATGGCCACCTAACTCTATCACACATGCTATTCATGACCACGACACACTCCTTTGGTTCAATGTTGAGAGAGTAGCCCGGGGGTGGGGCTCGAGCTTCTGTCCTCCTTGACTAGATCAGAGGGCGAGGTGGATTGGTGATGGGTCCATGCCTTCTCTCAGTCTGGTGTGGTCTAGCACGGTAGTCCGAGCCTTTCGTTCAACTCGTATGTCAGGCTTGGGTTCCCTATGGTCACTCTAGCTTGACACATAGGGTCTGTTAGCATCATCCTCCTCCCATTTGATCTGTGCCCAGGCTTTGAGGAGCACATCCTCCATGGCACGACATGGGTAAGCCTTTGTGGAATGCGTTGACATCAGTATCTTTGTTGCAATTTGGAATGGATACCTTCTCCTTGTTAAATCTCGCCACGTAATCCCTGAAAGACTCGTCAAGCCTTTGTCGGACGCCATATAGGTCGTTCGATAGTTTTGACAATTTACGACTACTAGCAAACTGCTCTATGAAACAATCCACTATTAGAAAGGTTTGTGTACCATTAGAGTGTCGGGCCAATCAGACTTGAGCCAAAGCCCTTGCATATACAAGCTTCACGGAAATCCCTTGGAATGACTATGGTGAACATCCTCTGCTTGTATTGTGAGACGTGGTCATCAGGATTTGATGTCCCATCGTAGAGCTTCATACTTGGAAAGCTAAACTTGGCGGGCATTTCCACAAGAGCAATGGCGTCCATGAAGCATGAGTCGGCGAAGCTGTTAGGCAAGTTCTTCTTGATAGGAGTAGGTACTCTGGGGATCTTCTGGATCATCTCTTCCAAGCTTACCAGTTTCGAAGCTAGTTCCTCAGTACTACTTCCATTACCTGTAGAGGGGATTGGTAACTTGTCTAGACTTATAGCTCGAGGGTGTTTTTGTGGCGGCTCGTCAAGAACCCTTGGGTTAGCACCCTCGAATGATACTCTTCTGTTGTTAGTCGCCGGAGTGATTTCGGGAGCTAATCTTGCCAGGGCGCTTGCCGTTTGAGAGACTGGAGTTACGAGAATCACCTCTTTCGTCTCCTCAAAGGTTAGTCGGCGAGCCTCAATTGTGTTGTGTGGTGGGTTTTCCACTCCAGTGACCTGAGTCTGTCGGCGACATGAAGCCTCGTATGGGGTAGGAGCCTCACATTGAACGACACACTCCACTTTATCCTTCAAAGTCGTGTTTTCTTCACGGACAACACAGTTCTCATCCTCAAGGAGCTTGATCTTTTGGGCGTTCTCTTTCATCTGGACGGCCAAGGTTCTGATTTGAGTGACCACGTCGGGTTCGTCAGAGTGAGACATGATGATCACTTAGCGCGGTATGATCGTTGCTACTAAATTGCCTCTTTTGATAGTCGGGGCCCCACGGTGGGCGCCAAATTGTATACGCTCAGAATCTACAATCGAATTTAGGTTAATGAATTGGAGAGCACCGACGACCTGCAAAGCAACAAGCAATAAACCTAGAGACGTAAGGTGCTAAGGTGACACTGGTGTGCTGCCGACCGTAGGGACTCCGACGCTCAAGTTAGTAATCAGGTAGAGAATAAAAAAACTGACAGCGAGAGGGAGAGAGAGGCAAGATGGAGGTCGACTTGTCCTGTTAACGGTTCGACAAGGAATGGACGAGCACCAGTGAGATAGATGATCGTCTAATGATGGTTAGAGACAGTGGAAGGCGCTTGATTGTGAAGTTCGACGGTGATGATGATTGAGGGTCGACGGGGATGGCGTCGTAGACGAGGTCGTTCAAGGTGGAAGGAGACGAAGGAAGGTTGATCAAAGAATTTTAGAGTGATAGAGGGGTTCAATAGCTTGCTAGGGTTTCGTTCAGTGAGAATTGGGTGATCTTAACCTTCTTCCTCTCCTCCTTATATAGAGACTCCCCCTTCCCATCCGTTTGAGTCCCTCATACTTACTTCCCCACTCTTACCGATGAGGCGGTTGCAGTCCTTTGAGTGGAGTTGGACTCCTTCTCAATCGATTAGGAGACACCTCTTTTGTGGAGTTTGTTAGATGAAGTGGTCTAACCATCTATCTCAAGTGTCAACTAGTTCCATCAGCCTAGTAAGAGCGTTGACTTGGTTGAGTGACCATGTGGGCTAACTCTCATCAACTAGTTGGATGGTTGGACTAACGAGGGGTGTTGAGCTAGGTAGCTCGTTCAATTGGTCTAGTTCAGTTAGTCGTTGGACCTTTGATACTCGAATTCGACTTGACTGCTATATTGAGTTGGACTTGTTAATAGATCGCGGATTGGGCCTGATTACCTCTAAATGGGTCGTAAACGAGGCCTTGTTATGTAGTGATTGGACCAAATTATGGACTTGACCAAGATACATATTTTTTGCCAATACAAGGTGAATTCAAAAATATGTTCAAAATATTTTTTTTTATTTTTGTAGATGAAATTATATGAGATTTAATAAAAGAGATACTTCATGTCCAATCAACTTTCTTATTGTACAATAAAAAATCTAGATTATATAAAATTACTTTAGTTTATTTCCTTTACATCAACAAGTTATAAGAAGTTCATGCTATAAATGGTGCCCTCTAGTAGTGGAATGCATTGTGACACATGTGATTTCGCATCAAATGTAATTCGAGTCATTGCGGATCGATTGAGTACGCGTCGGATGATTCGGGTCAATTATAATTCGGATCATTTCGGATCGAATGATTCTGGGTCAATTTTAATTCGGGTCATTTCAGACCGGATGATTTGGGTCAATTTGGATTCAGGTCAATTCTAAACTCATGTCACTTCGAGTCGGGTGATTTTCGGTCAATTATAATTTGGGTCATTTCGGATCGGGTCTATTCTTATCATCATAACCGGGTCGCTTTAGATCGGGTCATTTCGGATACACCGGTTCAATTCGTGTTTCGGGTATAGCTATTTCGGGTCATTTTTTGGATTCGGGTCGAATCTTGGATCATTTTCAGATATTACGAACGTGATCTGGTCTACTTTCGATTTCGAATCGAATAATTTCGAATTGAATTTTGAATTTGGGTCATGACGGCCGGGTCTATTTTTGACCCAATGTCATAACTTTTTCCACAATAAACACTTTATTATGATAATGCGTTGCAAACAGACATATTATTTAAAAGATATTTTCGTATGCGTAATAATAATGTCTGATCATCAGTACTCAGTACTAGGTGCAACATGTATCATGTATGCATATGATTGATTACCCCACCGATCGAACAGGATTATTGAAGATATAAAATCGTTTAATTAATGTATCTCGATCATGATATCGTACGTGCATAGAAATCACGGTTCCCTTTCTGTTAAACGACACGTCACAAAGATCGGAAAGTGGTCGCGACATATTTTCTGTACTGTCTGGGTGTAAAAATTGACAAACCACTCGCAACTTAATTTGCATCAGAGCTATCTGTTTGGCATGGAGATTTAGACAATGGTCATGCGCTCTGGGATCGGAAGTGGTTAGTGTTTCTTCTTTCATCAGTTACAAGAATATCAAATGGGAAGATTTCATTCATCATAAACCAGAATAAGGAAAGGAGTAGATTGGTATAATGAATTAGGAACGGTTTGTTATACGATTCAAATGGGCAAAACCCGATTCAAATGGCATGTTTTATACACACACAAAACAGGTCATTTGAATCGGGTTTTGCCAATTTGAATCGTATAACAAACAGCCCCTTAAACTTCAAGATCCAAAGACCTGCATGAACAAGATTGATACATTAAACGGTAATTTCATTTCAAGAGAATTATATTATAAATTATAAGTATTACTTAACAACACACATGACAATATTTAATAGGTTCCACTTATTCATTTTATTTTTGTGAAACTTCAAAATTATATTATGAAGATAAAAAAAGCATTTAGACGAGCATAAGAAATACTCGAAATAACAATCTCTAAATCATTACTATTCAAATAAAATAGAGCTTTTATCACAAATTCACAGCCTTATTTCATAGTCTTAACCTTCTCCTTTAAAGCCAATTACATTAGAAGTGGATTGGAGGTAAAATAAGTCTAATAATCCAATCTGACACTAATTACACTCCAATCATGCACACGGAACACGAGCCCTGCACATGACACAGTGACGGATCCAGAAATTCTTTTAAATGTGGACTAAATTTTTTTTTTTAAATATTCTTCTAAATATCATATTAAAATATTAACTAAATAACTACATTATAAGTTACATTTACAAACACACAAGATACATTGTCGACGAAATATATAATCAAACCCAAACACTAATATCAAAGTAAAAAGAAGGTCACAAACAACTAATGAAGAATACTTTATATATATTTCTATAGTTTTAGAGATACTTATATTCTTAATAAAAACAACATAAATCAAGCAAATTGCATGTGCTCCCAATACCTTAACTTAATTAAAGTAATCAACACTCCTTAATTCTTCAAGAATGAAACAAACTTCAATTTTCTCACTTTCCAATTAATAACTTCATTATAAAAGAGTGCTAAGTCCAAAGCTAATAACAAAGCTTCCTATTTAGAATTTTTAGTATTACTAGTCTACTATTAAGCACATAAATTACATATAAAATAAACCTTCTTTTAGGGTGGATTTTTTTAGGGCGGATTAGACTAAAGCCCAGGTTAGAACATACACTGGGTCAGTCCCTAACAAAAAAGATAGCTTAAAATACCTAACCTTCAATTGTACTTCAACTTAAGCGTCCATGTCTTATTGAGATGATATTACCAACTATAAGTTGAATAGCCTACGCATAATTCTATCACAATATTCTTTATAACTGGGCCAATCTATATCATAAGGTTATGAAGTTAACCACATAACATGCTTAGACGATTATTTTCTACGTAATACAAAGCCCTTGCAGCGCTAACTTCGACAGTTATATTGGATCACTTGCATTCAAATAAATCTTTAGTTATTGTAGATTAAGATGTGTAAAGCCTAATAATCGTCAAAGTTTTTTCCATGAACAAAATTAAACTCGTGCAGAAATGGTGCATGGCTGTAAGAGGAGCAATTTTTTGCATCATTGGTTTATGAATTTTGTACTCATCTAATTCTTGTGAATTAGCGCAGCACAGAGCACTAGTAACCGCTGATTTCCATGTCCCACCACCCAAGTTGATTAATCCATCGCAATCCACATGCTGATGCAGAGATGGTGGCCGATAAAATTTAGACAAGTGAACCTCACCTGACTATTTTATTTAAATTCCCAATAACCAAAAATAACTATACTGGCATTAATTTTCAATGTTGGAGATCAAATTGGGGAAATTGGAATACAGCTTCTGAGTATCTGGTATGAAATTGGGCCTACACAATGGGCTAACACAAACTTCAGCCGTGAATTAGGTAACCCATTCCTACGTCGTTTTCTGGGCAAATGAAAAAGATCTTTTCACCTCGTCACCGTATATTCACGGGGATGTGCTTTGTAGGTAAAAACGATGATGTAAAGAACACGATGATAACATGAGTGATGTGGCTCTTTGGAATACAATTTAAATAGTGAAACTTCAATTTTAATTGTATTCTTTATATAAAGATTTAAAAAAATTTATTTTATAATAGTAATTTTTTTTATAAACTAGTTACTCTTCGATTCGCGTGTAAATCTTATTTTTAAAATTTTAAACTCATACTATAAGAAGTTAAATACATCATATTTAGCATATGGATAATAACAAATGAAATACTTAGGCTAATTAAGTGTGAAGAAAAAAATGTATCTTATTACTAGTAAATTTTATAATAGTAAATTAGTAAATTTATTTACTAATAATAGGAACATTCAAATTTTATTTACTAATAATTGGAGTAAATAAATTGAATCGTGTGTAATAACTACTCTTTTATAACTAATAAGTGAATTAATATTTTTAATTAGTATTAGCATAAATAGATAGTTAAATACTAGTAATGAATAAAAATTGTACTCCCATTTTGTTTAGCTCTATTAGACTGCCCCCAACGGGGTGCCACGGCGCACGGCGTCTGTTCACGCGGCATGGCAGTAGCCAATCGGTTGCTGCCACGTGGATTTTTTTTCCTTTTTCCGAAATTTGATTTTTATCCGTTTTCGAACGATAATATCTCCAAAATAAGAAATAAAAAAAATCACCAACGGCTACGTTTTTCCAGGATCTACAAAATGTGACCAAATTTATATTATTTTTTTAAATTTTGAATTTGAATTTTGAATTTTCCCCCGAATTTTGAATTTTGAATTTGAATTTACCAACGGCTATATTGTTTCAACATCTATAAAACAACCCACAATCTTCATATTCTTCACCTCACCTCATCCCAACTCCAACTCCTCTTTCTCTCTTAATTAAACTCAAAAAACTTTCTTCTCCCAAAACACCCTTTCCCCAAAACTCTCTTCTTCTTCTGTATTAATCATGTTCAACCCAGTTCAAGAAAGTAGTACTTCATACGAGAACAGTTCGTCATCTGATGAACTTCTCGATATTGCTTCTTCATCCAATCTTTTCGTACGAATGCAAAACATGATATTCCAGAACATGCCAAATATAATCCAACACTACCAACAACAACAAGTCCAGCCACGACGTAGCGGCTACACACGTGCTTACATTGACAGAGAGCGAGAAGATTGTGTTGTTTGCTTGGAGCGAGACTACTTCGGTGTTCGTCCAACATATGCACGGTATTTTCGACGGAGATTCAGAATGGAGAGGCCGTTGTTTGAACGGGTGGTTGGAGGTGTGGTGCGTCAAGATGACTACTTTGTATGCAGACCAGATGCTACTGACCGGCAAGGGTTAACCACACTACAAAAATATACCACCACAATTCGCATGCTCGCTTATGGGGCATCTGCCGACTCGGTGAAAGCACCGCTCTTGAGTGTCTACAACGCTTTTGTGACGCCGTTGTTGCTGAGTTCGGTCCAACATACATGCACAGGGCCAATCAGGAAGATTTACGAAGATTGTTAGCAATTAACGGTGCACGAGAGTTTGTGGGCATGCATGGGAGTATCGACTGTATGCACTGGACATGGAAGAACTGTCCGAAAGCGTGGCACGGTCAGTTCCAAGGCAGGAGTAAAAAGCCTACTCTTGTGTTAGAAACAGTAGCATCCCAAGATACTTGGATATGGCATTCATTCTTTCGGTTTTCGGAAAATACAATGACTTATCGATCGTGCAACGTTCACCGGTGTTCGACGATATCCTTAACGGCAAGGCCCATCAAGTCGAATTTGAGGTGAATGGCCGTCAATACAACATGCCTTACTATCTAACCGATGAGATCTACCCACCTTGGGCTACGTTTGTTCCTTCCATCCTGAATTCGATAACTCACAAACAACGCTTCTACGAGCTTCAAGAGTCCTGCCGCAAAGATGTGGAACGTGCTTTCGGAGTTATGCAAGAACGGTTTGCAATTATACGCAATCCGGCACTTGCGCACAACAAAGACATGCTCATCAAGATTATGAATTTTCGCATAACACTCCACAACATGATAGTTGAAGATGAGCGCCACAAATACCTAAACTATGACGCATAAATTGAACAGCTCGAACAAGATATCCGTGAGCAAGTGTCGGATCTCATTGAAGGAGTTCGTATCCGAATAGACCCAACGAAGCTCCTTCTTCATTTTTCCCTTCCAACACATGTTTCAAAGCTCCGAAGACGGAGCTGACAGCTCCCGATCGGAGCCGAGCTTTTACTGCTCCAACGGTAGCTCCCTCGGAGGAAAATGGTGAGACAATTCGACAGAGGAAGAATTATTCCCTGGAATTGAGAAAAGGGAGAAAAAGAATTAGGAATCCATCATGGTCGATTGAAGAAGAAGAATATATTGATGTTTTGTGTAGGATTGGGTTTGGTTTGGGTGGGTTGTTGCAGAGTGAGTCAAGATGGAAGTAGAGAATAAAGTTGGACAAGTTGGAAGGAAGGTGGTTTGGTGGTGGAAATTGGTGGTTTGGTGTGGAAGGTGGTTGTGGAGAAGGTAAAAATATTTGGGTAGTAATTTTCAAGAATTATAATTTTATGGAATAATTTATAATAACTGATTTTTTTTATTTTTTTATTCTGAAAATCTTTTTTTTTTTTTAGAAAATAATTTTTCAAATTTTTAAAAATTATTTTTATTTTTACCAAAAATTGAAAAGTTTGACTTTTAAAGTGTTGACTCCGTTGACTAACAGAGTAAACTAACGGCAGAGAGTTAAAAAAATGGATGTATTTGATATTTCACTCTTTCCCAGTGAGGTTTTTGTAATTTTTCCTAATAAACTTTTTGCCGTTTCAAAAAAAATAAAATATATATATATATATATATATATATATA
>JAYMSP010004918.1:0-14926 GCA_036897095.1 Plantago elongata
TCATAAGAATAAGTTTTAGTATACATCTCCAACAAAGTTAAATTAAATTGATGTTGATAGAGTAGATTATATACTAACAATGTACTAGGACCATTTCCAATGGTCACACCCACTAAAATCAACTATCTCTTCCACGTCAACATTTCATTTACTTTACAGTCTCAACAACCATTATACCCAAAGTTCAAACACTATTCGGCTTTACTTTTTTCATTTCTTTTAAACTTCATCTTTTCATTTGTTATTAGCTTTCATTTCATTTAAATTAAAAGGAAAAATAAGACTTACATCGTTTCTAAATCTTAGAACTGGTGTCAACTCTCACACCAAGTGAAACCGTTAGAGCTAATTAGAATGTGTCAGTCTAATGCCTTGAACTGAACTGGAGTTGGTCTGAGCTAATCAAAATTTACAAGCATGCAACCCATACAACTCTATAACATTTAAAGTTGTTTTTGTTTGTATTCCATGTCAGGAGTTTGATTTAATGGGTATTGTTTTATACTTCTTAGTATAATTAAACTTTAGTTAGAAAAAAATATGTGCAATAGATATTAAATACCACATAATATGCATATAAAGGATATACAATTCATATAATAGATTACAACACGTAAATTTTTTCAACGCATGTTTACTAAGTTAGGACAATTAACAAGATTCGGAAAATTGTTGAGGTCATGTCTATCTATATCATATTACACGGGGAATTTCGTCATTTTACTGTTAAACGGGTCAGGTTCTATACAACCCACATTTAAATTCATTCGAAATAATAAAAGTCCAAGCCCGAATTAGAGATATATACTCGAACCAGTTATGTAGCTCTGCAAAACAAGACCCGACTAATATTTTATAGATAAGTTAGTAAAACATACGTTTTTCAGAGAGGGGGTGCAGGACTGCAGGGTGGGTGCCAAGACAATTACCATAACATATAAAATATATCTATAAAATAATACTCCGTCCATACCAGATTTGACTTTATGTGGCCCAGACCCAAATGGTAAGAGAATGAATAAAATATAATAAATAATATTCCCTCCGTCCCAAGTTGAACTTCCCGTAGCCCCAGGTACAAATTTGAAGAAAAAACTGAATAAAGTAGGAGAGAAGGTGATAAGATTTTTGTGGTTATTTTGATTTACATGGATCTTTCGAATCGATGTGTACTTAACTATTTGGAATTGAATTAATTTTCGGTTCCAAAACTAGGAGATATAGTGATAAAGTAGGAGAAAAAGTAAATAAATTAGGAGTGGGAAGATATGGATGGGAAGATGAAGTTGTGACGGACCAAAATAACCAAAATGAAATACGATAATATAAAGTTGGGACGGAAGGAGTAATAAAGTATGAAATATATTGAATAAACTACCAGAAATCGTGAAAATGTATGATACATGATAAATAAGAAGGAAATAGATTTTTCATTTAAGTTATGCGAAGTTGATTGGGATGTTTCAAAATCGAATGTAGATGTTGAATTCGGGACAAAGAGAATAATTCTTATGTGTTTTGTAGGGAGCCAACATATTACTTCGGAGTTGTTGGGAGCCAACTATATAAAGTGTATTATAATACTTTTTTATATTTGATTCGAGTTTGAGGGATACCGTTTATTTTACAAAAAAAAAATAGCATGTAGCAGTTGTTATTTAACGGATGTAGTATATATTATCTCTACCTGCAGGTATTTGAACGGGTTCAACTTGGATCCTATCACTTACAAATCAAATCCAACATGATGAGTCGTATTTTATACTATTTATAGTTATTATAAAACTATACTAGCCTTGAATATTAAATAATGATTGATGTTATTTGTCAATTTTATTTTTTTGATTAATTAATTTATTTTATTCATTATTAAAAGTAACTATACCGTTGTCTCGTCACGGATTAATACTAATTATATTAATATAATAAGCGAATTGTTTGACAAGATTTCCGGTTTAATTTAAATCTCATTTCATTTATTTTATTTATATTCAATTCCAGGTTCATACATGTGTAACCATATAATTTTGAGGTTCACAGTTCAAATCTCATTGTATTAATTTTCTTCATTTGATTTATCATCTTTTTTAATTTGTCCTCTTCATTTACAATTTCGCACTATACTTCTTTCTCACTAATACACATACTACAAATATATAGCGTGAAACTTTACCTTTTATTTTATATACTATAAACTAAAAGTATTATGAATTTATTTTATATACTATTAACATGTGTTAAAGTTGCACTACAATAAATTGTGTTTTCATTTTGCACTATGCGATGAATTGTGTTTTCTATTCAACTAAACATAATTATTCTATTCAAATAAAATTGAGTCACTAATTATTTTTAAAATTTATTTCGTTTATGCCAAACATCTACTTTAGAACAATATTGTGTTTAGTGAAACATTTACTATTTACATTATCTTAAATGTACATTGAGAACAACATTTCACCACTTCACATATTATTCTGTCTTATTAATAATGAGGGTGAAATTGTATTGGTATGCCTCACTCCCCACCAACAAATATTTTAAGTGGAGAAAAGGCTTCAAGCGAAGTCTTAAAAAAGTGTCCCTCTCGCAACATGTACACTTAGAATGTGTGTGTGTGGGGATGGGGGAGGGTTTGTTCGGCTGTCTTCTTGGTGGTCAGACTGATCCTATACTTATGGCTAAATTGGCCATAGACTTTCAAATGTCGAGGTCCAAGTTGAAAATTTATATGCACTTGAGTAGGATAAAATAGGTAAGTATACAACAGGTTAGGAGACGCATCTCAGAACATACCTAGTTAATGTTAAAGTAACTCATTTATAGATTATTGACGTTGGATGCCACTATACTTGGGGAAGCAAGCGTACGAACACATACTCTCTGAACACCTTCAGGACGGAGATAATTTGCATGAGAAGTTCATATGTGAATGCTAAGATTCAAAATGTACAATTAGTTCGTCATAATATATTTCAATCTGACAATTATACTGAAAACGCACCCATCATTATAAACTGAATACTATTATTATTGGTTTATAATAAAAAATAATATAATGGAAGAATCGTGCTATGAAACGCTAGTACATGATGAATTAAAACCAATTTTGAAACTTAAAACATATCAAGCTTATGATGTGGCAGTTGTAGAGTGGATCCTAGTCAGTTTGATTGAAAATTGGATTTGAACGCTTGCTAAGGTACAGCCAAACAACGAGCACATAATTCAACAGTCGATTTCTTCCCCAATAATCCAATCAGGAAAATATTAGCAAAATCATTATTTATTATTATTAAATTAGATTTATCATTATTCTAAATTGTGACAATCATCACATTAATGGTCTGTTAATTGTCCTTCTTCTTCCTGTCTATGATTACATTTTCCGTTTATTAGCAAAGCAAAGAGAAGACGAAGATGATGATTGAGCTATTTACGGATATACACGCGATGATGAATGGAGTTACGCGTTGAGAGTGATTGTTGTTTGACTGAACGAACAACCAGATTTCTTCTTCCCTTTCAATTGGTTTCGATTTCGATTCGAGACGAAAGGAAGGTTTGACCTCGTTTCCTATTTTCTGTTGCGATTACGCGTTTTGGTTTTATTTCTATTCCGATCGATTCTCCGATTTTCGTAACTGGCTCAGCTCTTCATCAAATTAGGGCTTCTACACCTGCCAATTCGATAGGCGGATTGCTAATTACTTCCAATTAGGGCTGATTCTGCTTAGCTGTTTCACTAGTGCATTGATTTACTTTATTGAGGTTGTCGAGAGTCGAAACGAGGACGGCGTTTATAATATAGTGTTACTGGAGGGTGATACATGGATTAGAGGTTGGAGGGAATGATAATATCGCAATGAGAGGGGAAGGAAGGTTGTCAAGTGATGGAGCCTTCAGGAGGGACATTTTCTGATCTAGTGGGGTTGGTTAAGTCGTGGTTTCCATGGCGGTCGGAGCCTGCGCATGTGTCCAGGGATTTTTGGATGCCGGACGAGAGCTGCAGGGTATGCTACGAATGTGATTCCCACTTTACTTTGTTTAACCGTAGGCACCATTGTCGGCTCTGTGGCAGGATCTTCTGTGCCAAGTGTACTTCAAATTGGGTGCCTACGCAATCCAGTCAGCCGAAAGTAGTGCTAGAGGACTGGGATAAGATCAGGGTCTGTAATTACTGCTATAAGCAATGGCAACAGGGTTTGTCTGCGCCTGTTGATGATGGGATCCAGGTTAGAAACCTGGATCTCTGCAGTAGTTCGCCATCAGCTAATAGTTTTATTAGTACCAAGTCCAGTGGAACGTGTGAGAGTAGTAGCAACACCTTTTTGTCACTCCCACAGTCTGCTGGGCTTAGCCCGTATCAATCACCTTTAATGGACAGAGCTGGGGACAGGGAAGATATTGCTACAGCAGGAAGCACCAATAATGCTGCTGAAATAAGAGAGCATAAATATCCGGAAAAGCAGTCCGAGTGTTTCTCAAACAGGTCGGATTTGATTTATGTGTGACACTGCCGGTTTCAATTTTTCTGTCCATATTACTGCTTATCCTGTTTTCTGCATGCTTGATTAGCTGTTCTACAGTGGGAGACTAATGCTTTATTATGTTAATCACAGTCTTATCTGTTCATGGGTTTGATAATTACTTCCTCTGCGTAATTTGTCACTTTTACATGATACACTTAATATTGTTTTCTTAGTTGCATTTTTTACAACTGAAAACCCGCATGGGTGGTGTAATTTTGCTTGTTAAGTATGGGGATACTTTATCCTTGGTCTCATGTTTAATGTTCATGGGAAGTGAATTTGTTTATGTGCTTTCTAAGTCTTGAGTTTATGGCACCTTGTGCCTTTGCCTTTCTTATGTGGTTTGGTCATACACCCATGGTGTTTTCATGTGCACACACTAAGAGTATTAGCTGATCACAAATATTAGAAGAAAGAAAGAACAAATGTTTTGTAAAGTTTCATAAACATATGGGTGTATACGAGCTTTTGGGAGTGTTGTTCTTATCTGCCTTTGTCTAGTTAATATTCACTAAGTAGAAAATTTATGTGGCTTATATCAGGAGATCTTTTGCACGCAGTGTGAAAACTTTATTTTTAATTTATTCCAATAATTTTACTGGTTTTAGTTTCTTTATGTTACTTTCTACTGCTTTTGAATAAAGAGGAAAGAGAAGTGATAAACATTTATATTTTTTCAAAACACAGGAGTGATGATGATGAAGATATATATTCAGTCGCTCGTTTTGATTCAGTAGTGAGCCACTTTTCCGAGGTTGAAGGCGCCTTCAATCTAAACTTGAGTGGTATTGACAATGACCATCAATCACGTAAAGTCCATCCTGATGGAGACACAATAGACTTGCTAAACAGCACCAGTACTTCATTACAGAACACATTAGATTCAGAGGCATCTCAGATTGTCATAAAAGGTATTGAGCATGAGATTGGTGATGAAGGTGAGGCCACATCATCTCTGTATGCTGTTGACGATGTTGATACTGAACCTGTGGACTTTGAGAACAACGGAGTGCTGTGGCTCCCTCCTGAACCAGAAGATGAAGAAGATGAAAGAGATGCACTTTTATTTGCCGATGATGATGACGGTGATGCAGCTGGAGAGTGGGGATTGTTACGTAGTTCAGAAAGTTTCGGTAGTGGGGAGTTCCGGAGCAGGGAAAAATCGAATGATGAGCATAAGAAAGCCATGAAGAATGTAGTTGATGGTCATTTTCGTGCTTTAGTTGCTCAGCTCTTGCAAGTGGAAAATCTTCCTGCCGGGGAGGAGAACGATAAGGAGAGCTGGCTAGAGATAATTACATCTCTATCATGGGAGGCTGCTGTTCTATTGAAGCCAGATATGAGCAGAAGTGGACAAATGGACCCGGGCGGTTATGTGAAAGTCAAATGTTTAGCTGCTGGGCGGCGGAGTGAGAGGTATACTTTAAATATTTGATGCCCTGATCGACTTTTTTTTCCATCTGTTGGTTGTTGATGTTTTTTCACTCCTTCCCAGCGAGAATTTCTCACTCCATTTTAGGGGTGTCCGTGTAACTACTCCCTCCTTCCCGGACCCAATGTCTCATTTCCATTTTTAAATGTCCCAAAGAAATCGCAAAAAAAATGCAAGTATTTGTACTGCTTTACTTGGACATTCCCTCCATATACCACACTGATTATAAGTTATGCTACTAAGGCCCATGAGCTCTGTTGCATCTCAAGATGTTCCAAAATTTGTATCTAATGCTCCACTTTTTCTTTCCTTGAAAGTGATGAAGATGCTCTTATAGTTAAGTGTTCAGGATGTGCCTTGTCGACAAGGCATAAAACATAAATAGAATTTTTTAATTTGTATTTCTTTTTATGTATTCTTTACTCCTTGTCGACAAGGGGAGAGAATACTGATTGACCTACAAAATTCTTGACCACCATGGTGGTCAGTTGACATTATTTGAATCTGGATATTGAAATGTTTAACTCCTTCCCAATTACTATATGCTCCCTGGAAAGAGAGGAATTGCTGAATGCTGTTGGGTTACGTTTAGCTTAGTTATCCCTATGGATTTATGATTTATGATTGAGTAATTTTATCTTTTATAGAGATAGGTCTGTGGAACAATTTTATAATTTTATATTACTGCATATCTCTCTTCTTGGTACTTCTGTTGTTTCCATCTCATGATCCATTTTCTCTTGAACAGTATGGTGGTCAAAGGAGTGGTTTGCAAGAAAAATGTGGCTCATAGACGGATGACATCAAAATTTGAGAGGCCTCGATTGATCATTCTTGGAGGGGCTCTTGAGTACCAGCGGGTTTCTACTGCTCTTTCTAGTTTTGATACTCTGTTGCAGCAGGTAAACAGTTGACATGTTATATTGCTTAACACTTAGTGTATCAGAAGTTTAAGTTGAGAATTTGTAGTTTCGGTGCCTGAGACTTTTAGAAAGATTGATTATTATCTTTATTGAGTTTTAGTATGCATTTGCACATCTTTCCAGGAAATGGATCATCTTAAGATGGCTGTGGCAAAGATAGATGTTCATCACCCAGATGTTCTTCTGGTGGAGAAATCTGTTTCCCGGTATGCCCAGGAATACCTTCTTGCGAAAAACATATCGCTGGTTCTTAATGTGAAAAGACCTCTCTTGGAGCGTATAGCACGTTGCACTGGTGCTCAAATAGTTCCATCAATTGATCATCTCTCATCACAGAATTTAGGTTATTGTGAAATGTTCCATGTTCAGAGGTTCTTAGAAGAGCATGGTACGGCTGGTCAAGCTGGAAAAAAGCTGGTGAAAACACTGATGTATTTTGAAGGCTGCCCAAAGCCTTTGGGTTGTACTGTAAGTCTGCCTTGACATTTAACTGACAGTGATAATTTGTTTGATTTTTACATTGTTTTATGTACAAGGATCGTTGGGGTGTACGGTTGACCTTGCACATGTCATTTAGTGGTTACGGAAAATTCTCTTTTAATGTCTGGTAGGAAAATGAAAATTATGAAGATCAAGTGAATGTTATGTGAAAATTTCGAATTTCTTGTTTCAAGTCTCAAATCTGTCTACAAAACAATTTGAAGAGTCTTTTTGGACATCGTAAGGCAATATGAATCTCCTTCGAGGCATCATTTTCTATTTCTCATTACAATGTTGTGCTTCAGATATTACTCAGAGGTGCCAACGGGGATGAGTTGAAGAAGGTGAAGCATGTCATCCAGTATGGAGTTTTTGCAGCATATCACTTGGCATTGGAGACGTCTTTTCTTGCTGATGAAGGTGCCTCTCTGCCAGAACTTCCATTGAACACTCCAATTACAGTTGCGCTTCCTAGTAAGCCATCAACAATTGACCGATCTATCTCTACGATTCCTGGCTTTACTGTCCCATCCAGTGAAGAAACTCCTTGGCTTCAATCTGTTGCGGGACCAGACAGATCAAATGGTGTTCCCTCCTCAGATCTTATGAAGGAAACAATTGCATCCATTAACAGAGACATAAATATGGAGACATCTAAGCCTCCCGCTCCAATGAACTTTCAGTGCATGAAGCACATTTCTTCCTTAAATGAACCCCATCTTTGTGCATCCGAAGAAAAAGAGCTTGCAGGTTTGTGCATAGCTTCAGATTCAATGGGTTTTGAAGCAAGCAGACCAGAGCCCCCCACTGATATATACATCACAACTGTGCGGAGCGACTGTTTAGACATGGATGTTAGTGGAGGGTTCTCGAATCCATCATCATTCCTACCTGATGGAACTTCTGTAGAAGAACCTGCTTCAAAGGAAGAGTTTCCGCCTTCCCCTTCTGACCATCAAAGCATTTTAGTTTCCTTATCATCACGATGTGTGTGGAAAGGGACAGTGTGTGAAAGGTCCCATCTTTTTCGGATCAAATACTATGGTAATTCTGACAAGCCATTGGGTCGCTTTTTGCGGGATCACTTATTTGATCAGGTAATATATCAGTCTTTGTATGTGTACTTGTATGCACAGCTGTGTGTGGATATAGAGTATATTGTGGAAGATATAGACTCGTCTCTGATGTGTCCTAACTACTGAAATCTGATATTTTTGACAGAGTTATAAGTGCCGCTCATGCAGCTGTGCAGCTGAAGCTCATGTTCAGTGCTATACACACCGGCAAGGTACCCTCACAATCTCGGTAAAGAATCTGCCAGAAATTCTTTTACCTGGTCAAAGGGACGGAAAGATTTGGATGTGGCATCGTTGCCTGAAGTGTCCAAGGACTAACGGTTTCCCACCGGCTACACGAAGAGTTGTCATGTCTGATGCTGCCTGGGGATTATCCTTTGGAAAGTTTTTGGAGCTAAGCTTTTCTAACCATGCCGCTGCCAGTAGAGTGGCAAGCTGTGGCCACTCATTACATAGAGATTGTCTTCGGTTCTATGGGTATCTCTCTTACTCCATATTCTTTGGATGTGTAAGATAACCCAGTATAAGGAATGTACAACAGTTCCATCTTGGTCAAGCATACTTGGTTCATCCATGGCTTTATCTGACACTGCACAAAACTTGCTATTGATGAGATTAATTTTTATGAAGCTGAATTTTATACAATTTATAAAGCTTTGAAACACTCCCTCCAATGAATGATTGTTACTAAATATTGATTTGTGGGTGTATTGTATTGAAATGTTAAAATGGGGATTAAAGTATGAGAGCGAATTGCTCAAGTATTAAAAGGAAGGGATATAAGTACTGTTTTTCCAATGAATGGAAATGTATTACTCGTTAAAAAAAACAGTTCTTAGGAGCTTTGGGTTTAATTCTTCTGAACTAGAAGGCCCCGGGGGGGGGGGGGGGGGGGGGATTACATCTGCAGTATTTTCTTTACTTCTATTTCCTGACGTTGCGTTACCTGCAGATTTGGGAGTATGGTGGCTTGCTTTCGTTATGCATCAATCGATGTTCACTCGGTCTATCTGCCTCCTTCAATACTGGATTTCAACTATGAAAGTCAGGAGTGGATGGATAGAGAATTGGTTGAGGTGATATAAGTATATTGCTTCTTTCTTTTTCTTAGTTGTTTGTACGCCTCTTTATTACTGCCAGTTAACCTGTCCAGTCCAATAGGTGACTTCGCGTGCTGAGCTTTTGTTCTCGGAAGTGCTTAATGCTCTTCGCCTTCTGGTAGAAAGGCGGCCAGGCTCGGGTAGTGCCATGAAAGTTTCTGAATCAAGGCGCCATTTAACAAATCTTGAAGGGAGGCTGCAAGAAGAGAAATTAGACTTTGAGGTCCGTATCAATTTCAAACATGAAGTTGCAAACTTGACCCACTTTACCAACTTAATATTTAATGCAACTTAGTTATTATTCTTTTGCAAATTTACCCGCTTCCTCCTAAATTTTCAGTGTTTTGTTCCCTTGAAAAAGAAAGGGAAATTACCATTAGACCTTTGCAACTTGTGAAAACCGTTTTAAGTTTTGTAATAAAGGAGGAGGCATGGATATTATTGTCCGTTAACTACAAAGCAAACCATTTGTCCTTGGATTTAATAAACGAAAAAATGAGCATACTTGAAATTACCCTTGTAAGGGGTTAGTAAATGTAATACTCCTATTTCTTGTGAATGTGTATGCGTACACACATGGGCATGTGCTATCAAATTATGAATGTAATACTCACGTTTGGAAGATGGTTGCCATTGACATTTCTCCTTCATTGTAATTACTTTTATTTCACAAGCCATACTCTTATACTTCAACTTAATATTTGAAAACTCAGGGCCCTAAAACGTAGTATCAGTATCTGAAAAGGGTGTCAGATGTAAATCACCCGTAGAACTTTCATGATTAAGGCGACATTGCCCTTTGTTATTAAACTCTTTGACTTGAAACAAGTCTCCTGACTCCTGTGACTTCTATGTGAAATAAAATAAATTCTTTTAAGAAGTGATTATATTTTGGCAAAATCATATTTGAGTGTCTCAGTTTTTTTACAAGCGAGCTGATAAGAATTATATTTGGCAGGAAACACTGCAGAAACTTTTGAATGAAGATCCAAAAATTGGTCAATCTGCTATTGATATTCTTGAACTCAATCAACTCAGAAGGCAACTAGTTGTCCAGTCCTTTACATGGGACCAGCTCCTGATAAATGCTGCTAGTATTGAAGACAAGACTCAACCAGCTGATGTGAAAGTTACCAATATGGAGCTCATGCAGGAACCTGTTAGTGCTACGAAGAGGCATCCTGATGCAACTATTCCACTTAAGACTGGCGAAAATTCAGATGATTCTGGTTCCATTGCAGCAGGTGTATATGCTGAACAATCTGACAGTGGGGTTAGAAATGGACAGAATAATCTTCGTGGGGTGGTTCGCCAAAGAAGTGATGGATTGTTTAGCACTGATCTAGAGAATAAAAAACCACTTGCACTCTCTCTTGGGTTGGTGGCTAATGATAAACTTTGTCCTCCAGGATCTGATGTTACTATACGTAGAGCACTATCCGATGGACAAACTCCGATTTCTTTATCTGATACCCTTGATGCAGCTTGGACTGGGGAAAATCTTCCAGTTAATACTCCAAAGAACAGCACTTATTCTGAATCAGAAGCCGAAACTTCATCCACTAGTGAAAATCCTCAAAAGTTGGAGACAGGTGACCCAGGTGAGGATCTGATTGTGTCTAAGTCGTCTCAGTCACCAGAATGTAACAATACAGAAGAGACAATAGGCTGGTTGGGTATGTCATTTGCAAGTTTCTACAGTTCATTGAACAAAAACATATCCTGGACTACGCAGATACTTGAGACCCTCTGTGATTACAATCCAACATATATTTCATCATTTCGGGAGTCCGAACTGTTAAGTGGAGCTCGGCTGCTGCTGCCTGTCGGAATCAATGAAATCTTTGTTCCAGTGTATGATGATGAGCCTACTAGTATTATATCTTATGCACTAGCTTCATCTGAATATCGTGCGCAGTTGTCTTGTGAACCTGATAGATCTAAGGAGAATTTAGAGTCTATGTATTCTGTACAGTCGCTCGACACTTCTAGTTTCCCGTCCTTCCATTCTTTGGATGAAATGATATTGGAATCATACAGAGGCCTTGGATCAATGGAGGAAGGCATATTGTCCCTTACAAGCTCACGTAGTTCCTTGCCTTTAGACCCGCTCTTATACAACAAAGCGTTGCATGCCAGAGTGTCTTTTTCTAGCAACGGTCCTCTTGGGAAGGCAAAGTATGCAGTCACTTGTTATTATGCGAAGCGTTTTGAAGCCTTAAGGCGGATATGTTGTCCATCAGAGGCAGATTTCATCAGATCGCTTAGTCGTTGTAAAAAGTGGGGGGCCCAAGGTGGCAAGAGTAATGTATTCTTTGCGAAAACATTGGATGATAGATTTATTATTAAGCAAGTGACTAAGACTGAGCTGGAATCTTTCACCAAGTTTGCTCCTAATTATTTCAAATATCTTTCTGAGTCAATTGACACGGGAAGCCCGACGTGCCTGGCAAAGATCCTTGGGATGTATCAGGTATATCTGAGGAACTGAGTCATATTATACTCCACCGTTTACTATACCGTGCCGCATGCTGTAGTAACTCCTGGTGCTAGGGTGTGTTGTACAGTGCAACATATACTGCACATGGTACAACATCTAAAGCACCAGGAGGTACTACAACATGTGGTGGCACGGTAGAAGAAACAGTTCATCTTCCTACTTTCCTCTTGATTGTCCCAATTTCATCTTGTCATAGCTAAATTGGAAACTGTATCTCCTACTTTAAATATTATGCCTCATACTTTTCTATTAATCCCACCGTATAATTACTTTATAAAGTTTACTTCAAAAACCCATACCCTTTGGATCTTGATAATTTACATCTAACTATACCATGATTTTCAATAGAACCCAGTCATATATAGACAACCTTGGCAATTGGCATATTTAACTGACCCTTTTTGACTTGATCTGAGTACTGGCTTATTAAATGGTCTTCTTCTATATGAACTAATTTATCTTGTTTTTATGCTTTATCTGGGCACTATAGCTATTGCACGTTTACACATGTGATGCGACACATTCATATAGATGCTATCTAACTGTTTTGCTCATTGTATACAAGATAAATTAGTATTTTGCCTCAGCATATTGTGAAACACCATTCATTGTTTCTCTGTTTCTTTTTCTATAATAAAGGTTACGTCTAAACATCTCAAAGGAGGGAAAGAAACAAAAATGGATGTTCTGGTTATGGAGAATCTTCTGTTCGGAAGAAATCTGTTGCGGCTTTATGATCTTAAAGGGTCATCTAGGTCACGGTATAATGCTGATTCTTCTGGAAGTAACAAGGTTTTGTTGGATCAGAACCTTATTGAAGCAATGCCTACGAGTCCCATTTTTGTTGGAAATAAAGCCAAGAGATTACTGGAAAGAGCTGTCTGGAATGACACTGCATTTCTCGCTGTAAGTTGACCACTTTTGCGCTGCTGTTAATCAATTTTTATCTGGTCTTGCTTTGAAGTATGTAAAGTTTCTAGCATTTTCTAATCCATATCCGGGAAAAGCAAGATGTTAAAAACAGCTTCATTTCACTAAAATTAATATTGTAGAAGCTCTGAAGATCAGAAAAAGGGTTTCTTCTCCCAAATTAAACATCTCCAGTAACTATTCTGTAAATTTTTCCCTATTTCTTCAAATGTCCTCGATTTGTTTCTTTGAGAGCACACACACTTTCTGTGGAATTCAGCATCTGAATAAGCACCAGTTAAATTGCCATTCAATTGGATTAAAAGAACAGTTTTTTGTTTCCGTTTCTGGTTGAGAGGAAGGATAAACTAAAATTGATATCACTTTATCATAAAATTTGATTGCTGTGTTGGTTGGAGTCCAATCACATAATCATGCAAAAATAAGTAGATCCGGATATAACTATGAAAGACACAGTTACATCAGTTTGCTTATGCTGATTGTTGAATTTATATGGCAGTCAATCGATGTTATGGATTATTCACTGTTGGTTGGAGTTGATGAAGAAAATCACGAGCTTGTTCTTGGGATTATTGACTTCATGAGACAATATACTTGGGATAAACACCTTGAGACCTGGGTCAAGGCATCTGGCATTCTTGGTGGACCCAAAAACGCCTCACCAACTGTAATTTCTCCAAAACAATACAAAAGGAGATTCAGAAAAGCCATGGCGTCCTATTTTTTGATGGTTCCAGACCAATGGTCACCTCCTACACTCATTCCCAGCAAGTCACAGACAGATTTTTGTGAAGACAACACACAGAATGTAGAAACTATCAACCCTGGTGAGTAAAGATCAGTTTACTTGCACGTTAAATGGTGCAAGAGGGTGTTAGATATTCCCATCTTAGTTTTCTTGTCTATATAGCATGTATGTTTTTTTTCTTTTCTGTCTCATTGTTCTATTCTTTTGGGAGTCGGTTCTTTTTGGACCCCCGTTTTAATTGTTCATAGTAGAAACAAGGCGTCTTGGGCCATGGAAAGCACGCTGGTCTAAATATTGAAGGACCAGGTGACCCAAAAAAGATCTTTTTTTTAGACTTGCTCTTTCTTGATCTCTCTATACCCGAAATCTGTATTGGAACTGAAGCTGCATGTCAAAAATTCAATGTCAGTGTAAATCTTGACATGTTAGTGCAATTTTTTGTTTTCATCTGTCTGACTGTGAACGAGTATTCAGACTTTCCGATCCTCAAATTTATAATGTTTGAAACAATCCAATTTGTCCAATCACAGTCGATCAGTTGAGTTGATGCCATTTAAATCTGGCGTTATGTTCCTCTGAGAAGGAGAATACTGACTTTGTATAGTGCCTGACATGTAAAAGAAATAAGATGGTTAATGCTTGCTATTGTAAGTAGATGGTGTCTTCTCAAAAAGAAAAAAGTAGATGGTGTCTCTAATTTGTATACGATACTATTGAGTCTTAGATAGCACTTCGTTTGGCTTTAGAGAGCTCCGGCTCTATGAGAACGTAATTTCAAATAAAATCTTATGTGAGAAGGTGATCTGAGCCCAACTGGTATAGGCAGAAAGTGCTCCACCATCGTAAAGCTAGAATCCGCATCTTAAAACTTGTTTAAGGGGAGCCTAGAAACAGCAAAAGAGTCGCACAAAGACAAAACCAGAAGTCTAACTAAACCAACCATAATACTGGACAGAACAGGTGCAAACAAGGATACTTGCCGTTAATCTATTAAACTGCCTATTTGCACCTATGGTCCTGGAGAGAATTGAATCCTCATATGTCGATCCTATGTTACAAATGATCTGGAATTCATCAGTGAGCATTATAACAAGCAAGAAGAAAGGCACCGTAAACACCTGAATGTGAAAATGCAATAAAAATTGGCACGCACCTTCTTCCTTCAGCGCAACCACTACCTTCCACCACCACAACCTCCCAACCCC
>JAYMSP010004919.1:0-14925 GCA_036897095.1 Plantago elongata
TTCCCCCTGAAAAATCGAAGCAGTAGCTTCATCCTCTCGCCCATTCTCTCTCGCCTTCACCCGCGTCACTCGTTTCACCGTTCATTGCTTGCACCTGACTGGCTGGTCGCGTTCTCGATCGACTTTTCCGGCTGGTGCCCCCTTCTCTTTCGATTTTAATCGAATTTTGGGATGGGAAACTGTGTTAGTTAATTGTTACATGTTTGGTGTTTCATGGTTGTTTCAGTTGAATTAGCGTTGAGTTATGAGTTGTACTGTGCTACTGTGTTTTGTATAAGCTGAGTTTGATATATGCTTGTTGAGGTAGCGTACTGTTTCGCGTGACTGCGTGTAGTAGTTGCCTGGTTGTCGACTATTGTGTTATGGATTTGGCTATAATACTGCATACTGCGTACTGCCGGTGTCTATGTCGTACTGTCGTGCCCTGTTTTGGTTAGCTGTGCTGCTTATTAACTAATGTGTGTGTGACTTTCTGTTGTCTGCTGCGTATTGGCTATCTACTCGAGTTATTGTGTATATGATTTTCGTGTTGGCTCGTCAAGTCCGAGTCGAAATTAGTGGTTGGGATTGCTGGGTCAATCTTATTTAATGTGTTGCTTTGATTAAGCTAGTTTAACAAGTCAGTAGTAGCTATTGAAATCGAGTTGGTTATTACTGTGTTTATCAGTTTTCCATCTGCATGTTGTCTTTTTCGATCTACTGTGCCTGCTACCTTACCGTTCATCGACGTGATGACTATAGCAATTCGACTTTCCTGGCTGAGTATAGTTTGATTTGCCATGTTCTTTGTCAAGGCAGTCGTTTTAACGGTGTGATATGAGTGTGTTGTTGATTCTCAATGTGGCTGTGTCTTTCGACTTTCAGTATGTGACTTTGTGCTGTAGTAGCTTGATTAACAATTCGTGTTGTGGTTGACATGTTCGAGTGGTGCTAAATGCTAATTGTTTTGAATTGATGCCTACTTGTTGCCTTTTCTGAGTTCGATTGGTGGTTGAGTCTAGGATGGCTAGTCGTCACTGCATATATTTGATTTGGTGTGTCAAGTGTCAGCCTAAATGAGTAAAAATCTCACATACAACGTCAGTACGTGTTTGATATCAAGAATCAATGAACTTCAAACATACTTTTTGGAACTACCCTTGGAAAAAAAAAGGTTTCACTATAGCTAACTATTTGCTATTAGAAAAGGAATTGGTCTTGAATAGTTTTGAGACTTGGTACTTCAACTGACATTTAACTTTTGGTTACATGTGCTTTGGGTATGTGAAACCTGTGTGTCTCAAGTAACTTCTCGTGGTGGCTGTGGTACGTGTGGCTGTTAACAGATTGACTCCCCATGGTAGTGTCGTAAAGTACATGGACAATTGTTGTTTGTTCACTGCCTGAACTTTGGTTGGTAAGATGCTGAGCGTTTTTTGCCACCCTGGTTCAGTTAGGTGTTTAAACTCTTAATTTCTACTTTTAGGTCCATTTTGTTTATTATGTTGAGGATGTGTAGCTGTGAGCTGAAATAAGTTGCGGTACGGTACCATTGAGTAAGATAGATCGTGGCTGTAGCTGTGGGGTGATCCAGCACTCTTGTAGATATCTTGTCACTACAATGACTGATCGTTGCTGTAGCTTTGAGGTGATAGCTGATACCTGTAGATTTGTTGGTGCTGTTTGTCGTGATAGCCACTTGAGAAAGCACGTGCTACCTGTCTTGGCGGATGGGCAGCTGCATTCTTTATTGTTTAGCATCGAAACAAATGCAACATTTCAACCTCTGTTTATAGATGTGGTGGTGTGTGTCGTGTGGTCAACTTACAAATCCATCAATCCCTTTTTATTTAATTTTTAAATCAGTGTAACCTGATGGTATATAAATCACTTCGTGAACAAGTTGTGGAAGGAATTCTTGATTCGTGCATGTTTACTGAGATGAAAAAACAGAATACAATCGGTGCATTTTCCTAGAGCATCTGCATATCTTATTTGGTGGTTGTCTAGAGTAACAGATCGGTGTGATTCTTCCCTCCAACATCAGTTATCATTTGAATTTTTTTCTCCCTTGTCGTATAGATCATGCAAGTTCATAATGCTTTTCTCTAGCAATTTTTTTGTTAATAATTGAAGCTTTTGCAGAGCTGATATTGAATGTCAAATTAGGATGTTGAAATAGTTTTGGGTGAAAGGATGTTTCTATATTCAGAATGATTGGATGGATTGCATTAATTTTGCCTCTAATCATGCAAGTCTTCAAGCATTAAATTTGATGGGTTGAATAAGATGAGATGTGTATTAAAATTTTCTAACGGAAGAGAGTAGTCTTGATTTTGATTTTCCTAGAACATACTCCATTGGTCTCGAAGGACTTGATACGCATGAAATCCATGTTATGTTTTGAGTAATTTCTATTTTTGGTCATTGGTAATATACACCTAAAAATGTGAGTGCTTGACTTACCAAATGATTTGGTATTTCTCAACTGATGAACATTGATGTTTACAACAATCATTATTCTCTAATCTCCTTACTCTGAGGTTCAACTGATGAATGATGTTTCTTAGAGAATTAGCAGAGGTGTAATAACTTTGGAGAATTAGATATTCTAACTGTATTTGTGATGGAGTTTAAACACGAGGTCATCTGTGACGGGGCATTTGGTTTATACTTAAATCTAAGTAGGAATATGGGATAGATATTCTTCTCAACCCTTCGGAAATCTTGTCGACATATCTTGATTTTGAGGACATTGGTGGCCCCTGAATTCTAATGAATCACCGCGTGGCCATCTTGTATTATTATTATTATTATTAGTAGGAGGGCCCCATCTCACCATGATTGATGTTGATTATTTGATCCTTTTAAAGAGAGATCGAGATCCCATCCTATGCATCCTTCCTTCAATACTTGTATAAAATGTTGTGTTAACGAGTCAATGCAGTATGGTATTCCACAATAAAGTAATTGTAATCATGATTAAGTATGGATATAACTTAAATAGATGTATACTCCGATACAACACTTCAGGTACGCAATGTATTCTTTTTTTATTTTTCACTGATATTCGCTTATGCGACTAATCCAACTGAACATCGTTGAATTCTTTTTCACGGTGGCTTTCTTAGCGGTATTTTTTTACATTCACAAGAATTGAACTTAAGATCTTGATTACCTTGTTTAAATGAACTCAAGTACCTTACCATTTGAGACAACAACTGTTGGTTATAATGCATAAATTGAATTATGAGATGTGATGTGCATATGAATTTAAGTATTGAACAACATTCTTCTTATTTTAGGAAAGTTGAAGGTAACACTCCTCTATTTTTAAATTTAATTTTTTCGTGGAAAAGTTAGTATAATGATTTTTAATTTGTCAAAAGTTGACACTAAAAAAATTAAAATGAAATATATAGAACTGAAATTGAAACAGATGGAGTATAATAATAGATGAACTAAATCCATTAAAGATAGAAATACGCGGCGAAAGCAGGTCGGTAGAGGTTTCACAGTTTCACCTATAAAATCGTCACATTGTGTCAACATAAAGCACCACTCACTCATTTCTTCTCTACCAAATCAATCCATACATTTCAATTACCATGTCGACTCTCTGCGTTCCATCTCACATTCCCAATGTCGCCGAAGACTGTGAGCAGCTCCACAAAGCCTTCTCTGGTATTCATCTATCACTGTTTTATTCATCACAATTTTCATTGATTTCTCTGATCATAATTCGTTGATCTATGTCTCTGATCATTTCCTTCGCCATTTTAATTTTGCTACTACCAAAATGTTCATCGATCGTGTTTTGTTTCATTTTATGTCTCATTTCCTCTGATCTGTCTGTTATTTCGTGTTTTTGAGTTGTGATGCTTGTGTTTATATGTTGAAGATGATCACTGATGATTTATCAGCTTCATTTGGTAGATTGATTATGAATTCATGATCATCTAGCCTTGATCTTTGAATTTTTTCTTATAGAATTGGTGATGTGCGAAATTTGCAATCATGATGAGTAATTCTATGTTCAACTTGTATAATTTGATTTGATTGGTATGGCATGATATAATATCACTGGTTGTCTAGTGTGAAGCTTTACTTGATTAGCTTCCTGGTAATTGAGTATATTAACCGATCCTTGTTCTGATTGTTAGTTGACCTGATTTAACCATTCTCTTTCAGGATGGGGAACGAATGAGGATTTGATCATCTCAATTTTGGGCCACAGAAGTGCTGAGCAGCGCAAGGCCATTCGCAAGTTTTACGCCGAGACTTATGGTGAGGATCTGCTCAAGTCATTGGACAAGGAGCTCAACAGTGATTTTGAGGTTCGATTCAGGCCTTCACATGGTTTACTTTCAATCATTTCGGTGTCGAATATCTAGTGAATTGACTTTTCGATTGTTTTTTATATGTATAAACAGAGGATTGTCTTGCTCTGGGTATTGGAGCCAGCAGAACGTGATGCTTATCTGGCTAACGAGGCCACAAAAAGGTGGACAAAGAGCAATCAAGTCCTTGTGGAGATTGCCTGCACCAGGTCTCCCAAAGAGCTGATTCGTGCAAGAGAGGCTTACCATGATCGTTACAAGAAGTCGCTCGAGGAGGACGTTGCTTACCACACCACTGGAGACTACCGCAAGGTAACGATATATTGCGTAAACGTGCCTGATAGGATTGTTCGATTGTATGTTTTGTTCCATGTTTATCTTCGCATGTAGTGTTGCAAATTGCAATGTGGAGGTATTTGGATTTCTTGCACTTGGTGCTTAATGTGATTCTTGATTGTATATGTTCCAGCTATTGGTTCCCCTCGTAACTGCCTACAGATACTGCGGTGAGGAGGCCAACTTGACTCTTGCCAAGACGGAGGCTAAAATGTTGCACTCCAAGATCTCGGACAAGGAATACAACTGTGATGACATCATTAGGATCTTGACCACCAGGAGCAAGGCACAGTTCAATGCCACACTGAACCAATACAAAAATCAATTCGGAAACGACTTAGAAGCGGTACATACATTTTCTTTTCTTCAGAAGATCTATATATGCGTAAGATTCTGAATTCCTGATGATACGGGGCAACTGTTTTTGCAGGACTTGGAAGCTGATTCCGAAGATGAGTTCCTTACTTTAGTGAGAAACACGGTGAAGTGCTTGGCGTACCCGGAGAAATACTTTGAAGAGATCCTCCGCAATTCCATCAACAAAGTCGGTACGGATGAAGGAGCTCTCACTAGAGTTGTTGCCACAAGGGCTGAGGTTGACATGAAGATCATAAACGATGAGTATCATCGAAGGAACAGTGTGCCATTGGACAAAGCTGTTGCCAAGGACACCGGTGGAGACTATGAGAAAATGATCTTGACTTTGCTCGGACACGAGGAAGCTTGATTCGGAGTACTAAGTTGCGGTTTCACATGTTTGTGGCTTTTAAGCTCTTCATACTGTGTTTGGCATTTGAAACATTTTTATGGTTTTGCAACTCTTTTGGTGTTCCGTGTGGCCTGTGTCCTAGAGGTGAAATCGTTGTAGTTTGAGTTACTGTATTTGTATTCGACTCTTTGTGCAACTTTTGCTATGAATAAACATTTGAGAATAAGATCAATTTTATTTTTCTTGGAAAAATCCAAAAATATATTGATAAGAGATAGAACCATTTTACATGAGAATGAGAAATGCTCGACAATCCAAAAAATAGCAACACCAAGAGCCCCTTTACAATCCAAAACTACTAGTGTGTTTAAACCAAAACTAATCCAAAACCACAACCATACAGATCTCGAATCTTTAAGCTCTTGACTTCTGTTTTTCAAGGTGCAGAAAATTATTACATCGGCCGCGTCTATAACCAGTATATGAATAATGCATTTGATTTTGATGCAACATGGGGAAATGATGTTTGCTTGTCAAGTCTTCATGACCATTTTCACATATAGGATGCATTAGAGCATTGTTGTATGCTTTAAAGTCGAACTAGTACTATAAACCACTTCATGACGAAGACATACTGAGCTATATCGACTGAGTTGGTCCAGCCGAACAGAAAGGTTTTATGTTCCAAAAGATGATTAAAGAAAAAGGTGTTCGGAAGAGTCATTTTCGAGGCAAAACAACCTGATGATCTTCCTCTAGGTAATTCCTAGCACTCCCAGAACGCAGCCATGAAGAAACAAAAGAGTATACAGACAAGCCAAAAGAAGAAAATACACAGAGCATCATAGTTAAAAACACTTGATAAATTCGAAACCCACCAGACAAATAATAATACTCTATCCACATGACAGCTCAATTAGCCAAACTGTTTGACAGTAGCTTCAGAACAAGTTAATAATCAAATCTAAACCACACCAAAAAGCCACAAGAAAACAAGTCGAATCCATATGAAAACAAATCCCGGCTAGATAACATAGTGACAACCGCAATTAACAAGTAAATAATTGAGTTAGGCCCTAACAATTTAAACCAGCGCAATGCTGCTCTCTCCACCCGGGGGCTTGCGAACACCGCCTAAGAAGTCGCGAGATTCAACTTTTCCATCGGCGAAAATGTTGCTGCCGCTCATCTCCCGCAGTTTTGCAGAACTAAGTGACTTCTCAGCAGAAGAAGGCGGTGCATCTCCCTTGAAAATGTCATTTCCTGAAAGTTCTGTGAATTTCTGGTTAGGAATCTTCTTGGCAGTCTTGATAGCTTCTTGGGTTGCAGCACCGTTGCTCTGCCCTCCATCCTTTGTCAACAAAAGAAAATTGAACTTAATCAGAAACACAAATCTATATATGACGTCAATATATAGAGTTAGTTACGTCATGGTGTAAAAGTGATTAAAAAACCAGTATGTATACGAAGAAATCAAGCTTGGTTTATTATGCAAGTGATCATACAAATGCATTAAATCACACAAATGTGTGGTGAATATCCTTGAAACTTTTCCCATGATTTGCTTGCAAGTCGTTTCTAGGCATCGTTTAGCACTTTATAATCCCTAGTCCAAAATTGTGTCCTCTATGTGTCCCAGACCCAGTGTATGATTGGGATGCCATACACTTGCGGCACACAAAGTGGCATATAATTTTGAACTCGAGGATCCATGCTAGCAATCCCATGAAAATAAACATGTAAGATAGCATTTGCTACTGCAAGGGAGTTTCCAATATGGTCAGATGAACAGCAAATGGAGTGAGTTGCACAAAATAAGATCATTATATTAGATCTATGTGCCTTGGGCACTGTCCACTTCTGCAAGCCAAACTCGATACTGCATGTTTATATCTTTCACGGATTTTACCAAATAGCTTCCTCTAAAGTTGACATTTTTCATCCTAAACTTCTATTTCAAGCTTATATATGAACAATAAAATTTTCTATAACTCGAAAATGAAGTCCTCAATGATTTTTAATTATGAAGTCATTAAAAATACAAGTTTCGTTTGATGATAGGCATATTAATCCCAAGAGATCCATATCGAACGCATGCAGCAGGTTTACTTGATCCAAGGGGATCCCTAGTGGTCCACCATCTCAAAAAAATTGTGATCGAAATACACAGGCCTATATTTTTTGTAGAGGGCAAACGGCGGGCCACTAGGGACACCTCAGTAGCATCAAATAAAATCATGTTCAATGAGTCACATGCCTAACCACAAGCAATGAGATAGAAATGACTAAATGATATCTCTACAACAATTCCTAAGTAGTAAAGTATAGATCTCAACTGCAGTGACAGTGGAATGAGAATTAAACAAATAAATGCAATGGATCTGGTGGTGCTAGATAAGTAGTTTACTATTTCTCATCAATTTGTCAATAATGAGTATATTGTTGATATTTAATTGCTATAGGTACAATTATCCAGTTGGGGTAGAATAGACAGTGGGTGATTAATGCTGTTGTACACTCCTTTACACCTAGGCCTACAGTTAGTGTTACTGGAAGATAAAAAAATACGGTTAACCAATTAAGATATTTCAAATAGCTTATCTTCTGTATATGGTTTCAGTCAGCTATTTCCAAGTTGAATTCCTACTCTATGTGCGTGCGACAATAATTCGTTAATGTAATAGACAGTTATTATTGAACAGGATATGAAATAATGAGGGCTTGAATACATACACCATGTGATGTGGGTTCTCCAATAGTAATGCTTTCCCTCAATGCCAAAGCTCGGGCAGCCAATGGCCTTGGTTGAATTTCAGGTGGTGGAGCAAAAATATCATGCCCACTGATCTCCTTGTGTTTCGCAAGTGAAAGTTGTTTCTTCAACTTTGCTTCATCCTCACTCTCCAGATTCCCGCTCAACTCTCGCTGTTTTGCCACCTCAGGCAGAGTAGTTGGTTTCTTGAGAGAAACTGTTTCTTCCTCACCGAAAGAGATGTGACTGATTCCGGACAATGTTTGCTAGTGTCAAAATAGAAATTAGTTAACACTCGAACACCAGAAGCGTATACAATGACATAAAAATAGTTAGCAAGTTGATGCTTAGAAACATACCTGGTACATACGGAGCCCAGTTTTGTTGGCTGAGGTCTGATCATCATCTTCAGTTTCTGAGGCTCCATTCTCTCCCTTGCCTTTGAAAATACCACTGCCGGTCATTTCCTTCATTTTGTAGCCGGAACAAGGTTTTCTGGAAGTGCATGATTAAGGTGATCAAGGGGTTAACATTTCTTTACCAAATAGAATAAATGAAAGAGAGAAGGAATACAGTGAAAAATATACTCAGAAAATAAATTAGATCCCAAGATACCATTATGCAGAAAGCAAAAAATGCCGAGCGATGATTATAACAATAGCTAATGATATTTAGGAATAGCAACAGACATGATGTCGAAAAATAAATCAGCAAGCGCTATGTTATTCAGCTTCTACTACTTTTCATTTTATTAGAAGCCAGCAAAAACTGAAATTCAAGTAATCATTATAAAGAGAAACATGTTTTCCCTAGAAATTAGGAGAACTACATGGATCCATATTTAAATACTCCAACCATAAACCCAGATTTTTTCAGAAAAATAAGCTAAAAGTTTTGCAACTTGCGAATTGAAAATGCTAGACACTAATGGAGCAAGAAATCCCACACATAGCATGTGGGTAGATCCATTGCATATAATCATCACTAATAGTGTATTGCAATTTGCAAGTAAATATGAACAGGAAAAAAAAAGTAAGCAGAATCGAAATCATCTTGAGACCACTAAAAAATGGTACATTACAAGTGGGATCTTAAATAGGGAAAAGTGATAAAATGGTGTTCATTGTGGTTGAGAAAAAAAAGTTGAAGCCATTGCTCACATTGGCTTACCCTGTTTACCATAATTAGGACACCACTCATTTAACAATAACATATTCATTTTGAAAAAAGTAAAGCTTTTTCAGTGGGTTCAAGAAATCAATTGAGAATGAGACCCTTGACAAGAATGATAATTGAACAAACAAGAAAATATGCCTATAAATGAACAATACGCTAAAATGAAAGAAAGCCTCAATGTTCAAAAAAGTAGACATCAATTCAATTCAATTCAATTCAAATTATTTTACATGATGACAAAGACGCACGCCCACATTTCCGACCACACAACAGCATAATTCAAAACAGAAAGATCGGATACATAAATTTCACCAAGAATTTGTCAAAGCTCATAGCATTCTCGTGATCATACATTTATAGTTAAAAAGAAGAAAATGAAAAGAAACGAAAGAAAAGTCTTGACAATGTCTACATACTGTAAATTTTGAATTACAATTGACTCTACAGTAGAAATCAAAATCAACAAGTTTGTAAACAGAATGTAGAAAAACAAACCAATATTGCTTTTTTAAACGAAATTTGAAAAGTAAAGAAAGAAGAAACGAAAAGGGAATGGATCTGATCGAATGAAAGAAAGAAACAAACCAACCTTTTATTCAAGCTCTCAACTTCTTCATCAGTGACCTGACCACCAAACACCACCTTACTGATCCCATCTGAAGGCTGCAATTCCAAACACGAATTAAATGAAACCAAGATTGTATTTTTAATCGATAAAATAAAGTAAGAGAGAGTGCAGAATGTGTACCTGGTGAGAGCGAGCTGAGGAGCGGTTAGCTGAAGCAGTGGCTGGTGAATTTTCCGGCGGATTCTCCGACCAGGTCAACAGATCTGCGGTGGAAGTGTTGGGCTTTCTGACGGGAGTAGTCCTCTCCATTTCAAAAATGAATTTACGAAAAGAATTGATTTCAAATGGTTTGGTTTGGTATGGTTGTGAATAAGGGAGAGCGAAATGGAAAGGCAAGAGAAGAGAAGAGAGATGAAGATCTGAAACTGAAATGACGAGGTATCTTTAATCTTGTGCCTATAATGTCTGTTGTTCGGTAGCTATGGAGAAGCTAGAGATAGAGAGAGAAGAGTGAGTGAGTCAGTGTGATTCTTTCTTCTTCTTCTTTCTCTTTTTCTCTCTCTGTGGTTTTACAGTTTCGTTTATTTATAATTATAATCATTGTAGACTACTCGATACCATACGCTACACACGCATAAATTACCATGGATTCAAGTTTGTTAATAAAATTAGTGCTATTATTAATAAAAATGTAACTTTCCGGAATTTAAGTTAAATCCAGAGAATTCAAAGAGATTGAAAACGCTACTCATATTAATAAGTTGCATTCTTTTAGATAATTCATCTATGAAATTTTAGAGTTAAACGTGTTTGTTCTAGACCAATACTAAAATAAGTGACCAACTGGAAATGAGGACAAAGTGCGCGAGAAATGACTTGTATTGGTACAGTCGGGCCATCAAATCATCCCGAGAGGTGTTCATGAATAACGACACCGACCTGTTATAGAAAATGTATATATATTTTCGTTTTAATTTAAATAATGTTCTCTTCGTTCACGATTTATTTTTCTACGATGTCAGAGTAAATTTTAAGATAAAAAATTAAATAAAGTAGGAGAGGTGATAAAGTAGAAAAATTAATGAATAAAATAGAACATCGTGGTAAAGTATAAAAATTAAATAATATAAAAGTAAATTATGAGATAAATTTTTTATTTAAAGTTTGTGAAAATGAAGTGGGGACAAATGAAAATATAGGATGATGAAGTTGGAACGAAGTGATCATATACAATTCAAATTTGTGGTGAATAAAATTAAGTTTTATTTGAGTGAAGAATTATACACAGAAAAAATCATTAAAATTTGGAAGTGTATTTAATTATAACAAAATAAAATGTCACATTTTCAATGAATGTGAAAAAGAAAAATTATATTTCCACCGTCCTGCATAATAAGACACGTATTTTTTTTATCGACGTCTCACGAAATTAGACATGTTCTAAAAATAGTAAAAAAATAATTTCATTAACTAATTTAATATTTATATTATAGCAATAAAAAATCGACTGCATTAAAAATAACATTAAAATTTTTTGTTTCTTATTATATGAGACTGAGGGAGTACGATTTTAGTAGAGCGAAGGAAGTATTAATTAAATACCTTTGTGGTGATTGGGTAGATGCGGTGTTGTGCACTCTGGATTGTATGTTTCTTTAAGAAAAGAGAACCGTAGTGTCAGAACTGGAGAGAAACGAGGGAAGTGCGTGGCGGATTTTGATTGGTTGGAAGATGGGTAGTGAGGAGGTGTCGGACTTTTTTTGAAATTTTGATGCTTCTTTTATTTCTATGTTTTTACGGGTATTGTTTGAGAAGAGTCGGCATGTGCTGGGGATTTGGGTGGCACGTGACAGTGACAGGGGGGGGCCTATTATCATCGGGTGTATTCCATTTCTGTGGGACTACTTTGCCCCTTCACTTTCCAATTTATTTTCTCGTTTCTCTTTGTCATAATAATTACTTTTATTTATTTTAATCACATTCACAAGCGAATATGTTCATAGATTTCTTGTATAATTCTTTTTATATGGAAAAAGTCACATTGGAATCCTTATTCGATCTATGTGTTCTTTTATAAGTTTTGATCTTATCTATATATAAAGAGATCTTTTATATAAATACTATTTTTTTGACTTTCAAAGAGTTTAAACTGATGTTCGTAAAAAAGAAAAAATCATAAATGGATGAGAGTATTATCAAGTAGTCAAAAGTCACGTATTAGAGATCAACTTTTAGACCGGTAGGAGTTATCATCTTATTTGAACTTTTGTTGCAAAGTGCATATTACTATTAACTTGAAAGTTTTAGAGATCAACATTAACATAATATCTTACTGATATTGATCAAATCATCAGTAACTTGAGCTCTTCTCTCTGATTTAAGTTTTTGTACATAATTGTTGGATTCTACATGCTTTGTCTAAAGCGATTCTTTGCTAGGTTTTGTCTTGCTATTTCTTATACCCAAATTCTTTTGGTAAAGAATATACATATTATGAATAAAACACCCGAGTCATTTATATTTCACATAAAATATTAATGTATGTTCCAACTAATGTTTCGAATCACCTTTAACTGTTTCAGAAAAAAACATTAATGTTCCGTTATAGTTTTCGTACTAAAGTTCCGATCCACCGAAACTGTTTGCTTGCTAATATATTAGTGTTGAGGAACAAATCGCAAAAATGTAAACTTAAGTACAATAATGAGGAATATTTTGGTATAAAATGGAGTTGACAATATAAAAATATGTTAAACATTGGAGTATGATGATTATCTACGACTGAGATCCGATCGGATAATGATAATCTGGCAGGAGTTGATTTAAATTTAAAAATAGAATGAATGAATACACACTATCTATCTGTAATCTGTATTGGGTGGAAATTGGAAAAGAAAGGAGGGAAAGGGGTAATAAGGTCATAAATTGAAAAGTAAGAAAGCCGTTGAATACGGTGAGCTGACGTTACGGGAAAGCAACCCGCTGAAATCGCTTCTTCGCTACTCTCCAATCCATTCCATTAAATTAGTAACGGATTTATTTTCTCATTTTCAATTTCAAACTTCAAATTCAATTTCCAGAGAGAATAATAGTTATTATTAGGGTTCGAGTGGGCGGAATATTCAGTGTTCCGAAAGTAAGATATAAATTTATTATAATTCCGTTTAAAAATTAATTTTTAAGTCGTTTTTTAATATTAAGATTTAAAATTCAATTTTTTTTGTTTTGCTAAAGATATACTTAACATATTATGGTAGTGTTTAGAAGTTGAAATTAATAAAATTGTATTTTTAGAAATTGTTTTACAATTTTAAATTTAATTAAGTGTGAAAATGAATTCGAGATGGAGTGATTAAAAAATAGTCAAGAGTGGTATCTATTTGTAGATTTCGAAGAGACGAACTCGCTGATGATTTTTATTTATTTTTTACATTTTTATTTTTCGAGTATTCGCGTTGGAAATTAGACAAAATATAAAAAATTGAAAAACAAGGGAATTGGCTGGGACGCATGAGAGCAACTCATTAGTTGCTGCATGTGCTATTGGAGCCGGTTTAATGTGCTTCACATCCAACTAATAGATCAGAAGTTCGAGTCACCCCTTGTTCGTCTTGTTAACTTAGCATGCTTTAATTGGACAAAATATCTTGTTGGAGGCTCTTCCGAGCCAAATTGTACTCTTTTCAAGTTTTAGTATAATTTCTCCAATATTTATCATTATTATCTCCTAAAAAAATTAAACTACTGGTTTCATTAAAAGAACATTGAACAACATGATCGTGTCTGATTGACTTTTAATATATGTGTTCAGTAGGAGGAACGGAAGAGATTCAAATTAAATAGAAATGTTTTCATACAATTCGCTTATATTATTATTATACTTCTTAAGTTATTATTGTTTCTTTACTTTATTAAAACTCTTTTACACCATACTCGTGAATCGTAGGGAGAAATGGGACACGGTGGCTATCTCAAGATCTAGTTTAAATTACGTTAACGATGGATAATAATATATTGCTAATGCTGATTATGAAAATGACTTGAAAAGGACTCCAAATATACACCTGGCCAAAATGAGCCACCTACTCCAATGATCTTTTAAAATATACGGGACTGATTGACATGCGACTTAAATGCCCCGATTTAAATGTCTGAATAGTGATCAGAATTGTAGTAGGATTGTTAAAATTGTGTTTGGTATAAAATTGTAATTGGATAGGGTATTATAGTTTTGTTATATAGATAGAGAAAAATATTACTACTGTAGAGCCATTTCAATCTTCGACATTTAAATGTCATAACAAACACAAAATTTTCAAGTAGCATTTAAATGAGCATTTGAATGCTACTCCAATCAGCCCCATAAGCACTCGGAAAATTTTCAAACGTTTTTGTATTGTCAAACTATGAAAAATTATATAAATCGGAGTTAATTAGTCCAAGTATACTAAATCTTTTGTTTCATTCCATTCAATTGTATATTTCATTGTATATTTCATTTGAGAATGAAATACTTTCACCTTTAACTAATAAACCGGAATACAAGTTATTTTTATCGTTAAAAAAAAGAAAATTATACACTTTGATTTTAATAGGACTTTTATGATATTAGGAAGTTGTTTGTGTGGACTCAAGGTTTCACTTTAGGTGCAAATCTTTTACCTCCTCATCATCATAGCTGTAATAAAACCTTTCATGATCTCCTTTTCCTGTGATTATGTCAGTAGCTAGCTTCTTGGTCATTTCAAGTTTTCAACAGCAATGTCCAGGTAAACAGATTTACCACAAATTCAACAATGCCGTGATTCTGGAAAGGAAGAAACAATAATTGCCTACCCATATTAACTTTTTACTAAAGAGTCAAGTTACACCTGGCTAATTCACTTTGCTAGATTATCCAAAAACTTTAAAATAGTTCAAGTCAAGTCCAAACTTTCTAAGTCAAGTAGAGTAAAAGCCCTATTCTTAGGACTATTCTGGATGTACAATTCCATTTCCGTAGTAATATTTCATTTCAGTTGGAAAATGCAGTCAGATGTTTGGGGCAGTATAAGTGATCAGGGGG
>JAYMSP010004920.1:0-14922 GCA_036897095.1 Plantago elongata
GGCTTCCATGTAACATGCTCTTGCATCACGCTGTTCACCGAAGATCTCCTTCACTCCCCACTTGGTTGGGAAGCGAATAACCTGATGGTAGGTGGAAGGCACTACTTCCATCGCATGGATCCATGGTCTGTCAAGGATGGCATTGTAGCTTGATGGGCTATCTACGATCTGAAACTTCGTCGGTAGGTTGATGCCTTCTGCGTAGACAGGGAGAGTAACACTCCCAACTGTATACTTGCATTCCCCACTGATACCATATAAAGTTGTTGGTTGGTGGAGGATGGTGGTCTCATTTATATCCAATTCTGTCAAAGCATCTTGAAAAATGACGTTAGCAGAGCTCCCATTATCAATGAGAACTCTCTTCATAAGACAGTTTGCAATAAGTATTGAAATAACTAAAGCGTCGTCATGAGGAATGTTTAGTTGCTTAGACTTTTGGTCTGAGAAACTAATAGTCAAGTCAGACGAAGAGGTGTCTGACACTCTGCGAGCATTGAGCTCAGGCCTTACCGTTTGCTTACTATGGCGTTTTGCTGCAGAGTATGAGACACCACTGATCTCTGATTCCCTGAGATGACATTGATTACCTTATTGGTCTAAGCGTAGAGATATGCACTATGATGTTGCATGTCCGTGATCTCCATGAAACTCACACCACTTGTTTGAGTTTCTCTAGTCTTGAGGTGTTCTAAGCTTTCTTGGCCATCTAACCCTGTCACCCATGCTCTTCATGATTGCGACACACTCCTATAGTTCATTGTTGAGAGAGTAGTTCAGAGGTGGTGCTCGGGTTTCTGTCCTCCTTGGTTGGATCAGTGGGAGAGGTGGATAGGTGATCGGTCCATGCCTTCTCTCGGTCTAGTATGGTTTAGCACGGTAGTCTGAATCCTTTCGTTCGACTCGTCTGTCAGGCTTGGGTTCCCTACGACCACTTTGGCTTGACACATATGGTCTGTTAGCATCATCTTCCTCCCATTTGATCTGTGCACAGGCTTTGGCGAGCACATCCTCCATGGTACGACATGGGTACATGGTTAGCTCCTTGTACAACCCTGAGTTGGTTGGTAAGCCTTTGTGGAAGGCATTAACAACAGTGTCTTTGTTGCAATTTGGAATGGATACCTTCTCCTTGTTAAATCTCGCCACATAATCCCTGAGAGACTCGTTAGGCCTTTGTCGGACGCCATTTAGGTCGTCCGATAGTTTTAACAATTTACGACTACTAGCAAACTATTCAACGAAACAATCCACTAACTGGGCGAAAGATGAAATAAAATTATTAGAAAGGTTTGTGTACCATTGGAGTGCCGGGCCAATCAGACTTGAGCTAAAGCCCTTGCACATACAAGCTTCACGTAAATCCTATGGAATGGCTGTGGTGAACATCCTCTGCTTGTATTGTGAGATGTGGTCATCATGATTTGATGTCCCATGTAGAGCTTCATACTTGGAAAGATAAACATGGCGGACATTTCCACTAGAGCAATGGCATCCATGAAGGGTGAGTCGGTGAAGCTGTTAGGCAAGATCTTCTTGATAGGAGCAAAAACTCCAGGGATCCACTGCATCTCTTCCAAGCTTACCAGCTTGGAAGCTAGTTCCTCAATGCTACTTCCATTACCTGCGGAGGGGATTAGTAACTTGTCTAGACTTATACCTTGAGGGGGTTGTTGTGGCGGATGTGAGTTGTCGGAGTGACTTCGGAAGCTGATCATGGTAGGGCTCTCGCCGTTTGAGAGACTGGAGTTACGGGAATCACCCTTCCCGTCTCCTCAAAGGTTAGTCGGCGAGCCTCAGTGTTGTTACTTAATGGGTTCTGCACTCCAGTGACCTGAGTTTGTTGGCGACTTGAAGCATCATCTGGTGGTAGGAGCCTCACGTTGAACGACGGACTCCACTTTCTCCTTCAGAGCCGAGTTCTCTTCGTGGACATCATGGTTCTCATCCTCAAGGAGCTTGATCTTTTATGCATTCTCTTTCATCTGGGCAGCCAAGGTTCTGATCTGAGTGACCACGTCGACCTCCTCAACCTGTTCCAGAGTGGGTTCGTCGTAGCGAGACATGATGATCACTTGGCGTGGTATGATCGTTGTTACTAGATTGCTTGTTTTGATAGCATGATCCCACTGTGGGCGCCAAATTGTAAACATTCAGAATCTACAATCGAATTTAGGTTGATGAACTGGGGGACACCGATCACCTGCAAAGTTAGAAGTAACAAACCTAGAGGCATAAGGTACCAAGGTGACACCGGTGTGGTGCCGATCGTAGGGACTCCGACGCTCAAGTTAGTAATCAGGTAGAGAATAAACAAATTAACTGTGAGAGAGAGAGAGAGAGAGAGAGAGAGAGAGAGAGAGAGAGAGAGAGAGAGAGAGATGATGGAGGTCGACTTATCCTATTGACGGTTCAACAGAGAGGGGTGGTTACTGACGATTGGGTAGCTGACCATGTGAGAGGAGCTAACTAGTGGTCGCCGGAAGGTAAGGTGGGATGGCGTATGGTGATGTTCGATAACTTGACAATTTGACTATCTGACAGCCTGACAATGTGATCGTCTTGACTGATAGTCTGAGAGCTCGATCGACTGACTAATTGCTTGAGCGTTGGTCGACTGACTGACTGCTTGAGCGTTGGTCGACTGACTGACTGCTTAAGCGTTGGTGATCGAAATGGAGGCGTAAGACTGATAGCTAGGGTTTTCGTAGTGAGAAATGAGATGATTCTTCCTTCCGCCTTCCCCTCTATATAGATGGTCCATCCGATAGAGCCTATACCCACCTCTCCTACTTTTTGGGTGAGGAGTACGTTAATTGGTTAGACTACGTCTAGATGGTCGTTTGTGGACTGAACGAGTCAATCAAAGAGTGTGAGTTGGTTAGCCTCCTAGACTTATCTGGTTAGTCGTATGAGGTAAGTTGTTTGGCTTTTCAACCAGTCGGGTGGCTGAGCACGACTAGGTGAGCTCAGGTCTTGCTCACCAGCTGGATGGTTTTGTCAGGTTAAGTGACCTAGGTGGCATGTCGACTGCTTAGCCAAATGGGTCTGCTAGTCGAACTTTAGAGTCCAGCCCGCGTACGAAGACAATCGAGATGGACTTGTCAATGAGATATGGATTGGGCCATAGCCTTAGTGGATCAACCTGTTAGTCTAGTAGATAATAACGAATTTGGGCCAATACAGTTTGTCCCCCACTCTTTAAGTCGAGTATCTCGAATTGAAGAGTAGAATTCTATTGTCATACGAGCCATGCTTGCCTTATTTTGGGCAGACGACTCGTGGCTGGAGGTTTCGATTCTCTTCAATGAGACTAATATCTTGTGAGATAACAGTTTGCCAGGGGACGGTTGATTGATTGGCGATTGAAATGTCTATTGAATATTTAACATCTATTAGACATATTGGAGTATGTCTATTAGACATGTGATGGGGATATATATGAGACATGCGACGTCTATTAGACGTGTAATGTCTATTAGAGGAGTCAGAGGATGTCCATTAGACATGAGATGAAGATGTCCATGAGACATGTAATGTGAATTAGACATGTAACGACTACTTGAGGTGGATAACGAGTCGTATGACGACTACTTGACGTGGGTAATGAGTCGCATGACGACTAACATGGATAATGAGTCGTATAACGACTACTTGACATGGCTAATGAGACGAGTAACGTCTATTAGACATGGATAACGAGTCGTATGACGACTACTTGACATGGGTTGAGTCGTATAATGACTACTTGACATGGGTAATGAGTCGTATGACGACTACTTGACATGGCTAATGAGACGACTAACGTCTATTAGACATGTGGTATGTTAAATCTCACCTTGAGCGATAGTGTCCCTCAGCTTGAGGGTAATCTCTCTCAACTTGAGGGTGGTATTTCTCAACTTGACGGTAATGTCTCTCATCATGAGGGTAATGTCTCTCAGCTTGAGGGCAATGTCTTTCAGCATGAGGGTAATGTCTCTCAGCTTGTGGGTAATGTCTTTCAGCATGAGGGTAATGTCTCTCAGCTTGAGTGTAATGTCTCTCAGCATGAGGGTAATGTCTCTCAGCTTGAGGGTAATGTCTCTCAGCATGATGGTAATGTCTCTCAGCTTGAGTGTAATGTCTCTCAGCTTGAGTGTAATGTCTCTGAGCTTGAGGGTAATGTTTCTCAGCATGAGGGTAATGTCACTCAACTTGAGGGTAATGTCTCTCAGCTTGAGGGTAATGTCTCTCAGCCTGAGGGTTATGTATCTCAACATGAGGGTAATGTCTCTCAGCATGAGGGTAATGTCTCTCAACACGAGGGTAATGTCTCTCAGCTTGAGGGTAATGTCTCTCAGAATGAGGGTAATGTCTCTCAGCTGGAGGATAATGTCTCTCAGCATGAGGTAATGTCTCTCAGTTGGAGGGTAATGTCTATATGCTAGTAGTTGTAATGCCAATAAATTAGTATTGTCATATTGAAATGTTATTGCAGTATTGACATGCTTGGTAGAATGTTGTCGTGTCATTATGTCGGCGGACTGTCATTGAGATGTCACACTGATAGACTGTCGTAATGCTATCATGTTGATAGACTGTCGTTGATGCATTGTATATTTCAACTGGCATACTCATTGATGTAGTAGACGAGTTGATTTTGAATGGAGTTCTCTTATTGGGGTATGAATGGAAGGAACCTCTAGGGCTTTGCTATGCACCCCCAGTCACCTAGACCGGATGGCCACGACTACCATGAAGGTTCCCCTCTGTCTGAGGACGAATCAGCTGGCGCATTACTGCATAACCCGACCTCCGTTCTCACTGATACTCATATGGCAAAGTTGAAGGTTGTCTTTATTGTCCCTGAGAGCCCCATGTCTCGCCTTCCTGTTGGTGATGAGAGGGTAGACGGGGATGTCTCTGGGATGGTCTATATGTATGAGAATGTTTTTGAGATGGGACTTCGACTTCCAATTCCCCAGTTCGTGGTTGACATTCTCAAGTGTCTCAATGTGGCACCTAGTCAGTTGTTGCCAAATTCTTGGAAAGTTTTGCTTGGGATGCTTGTACTGGGTGAGAGGTTCGAGATAGACCTTTCGGTGGATACCTTTTGTCACGCCTACTCGGCTAGGGAGGTGCGATGTGACAAGGGCCGAGTTCAGTTTAACCTGAGTCGTGGTGAAGGCTTGGTTAGCGCGGGTTCTTCTCCTGACAGGGCTTAGAAGGAAAGGTACTTTCTAGTGAGTAAGGGGCAAGTGTTCGGATCTACTGACTATGAGGGAGCTCCGTTGTCTTGGAGATCCTTTGGTAAGCTTTGAACTTTTCGGTTGTGTGCATTAGGGGTTGTTACTTTCTTGCCTCGTGTTTTGTTGTATACGATTTCAAGTGTCGATTATTGCCATTGTAGGTGCTTATGATAAGGGGCATGCGTCAAAGGAGGCGATTGTCGTGGTCAAGAGTATCATATATATGCCCATTGAAGAGAGGGCATGCGATGAGCTCTTGCATCCCAATGTTTTGAAGGGAACAAACCTTTGGGAGACTGTCGTTCGTCAGTTTGGGGGTAAGTTATGCTCTTCCCCGCTTGGTGTTTGGTTTATCGACGGGCTTGTGACCTTATCGTGTTTGTTTATTGAGTTGTAGGTGATGGTGATAAGTATGCCAGGAAGGTACTAAGGGTGACAACAATTCGAATATCTAAGGCTGACGAGGTGTTGGAAAGCAGTCCCAAGAGACGAAGGGTTGGTCCTGAGTTGGAAGATCCTGAGGGCTACTTTCACAGGTGGATCACTCGTTGTGATGAGTATCTGCGTGGTCGTGGTATAAGCATTCCGAATGAGGACTATAGTGACAGAGAGGGGGACCATTTGGTGGTTCCTTGTCAGGTGGTGAAACTTTTGATACTTGTAAGCTTGTGGAATTTTTGCCACTATGACTTTGCTTTCATCACCCTTTATGTCGGGTTGGATTATTTTGCACTTTGTGTTGTCTTGCATGTTTGAACCTTGTTGTTTGTGTCAGCTCATTGTGACTTGTATTACCCTCAGTGGGCCTGGATCAGTTATGTATGTTCGGATGCTTTCAGATCTTTTAGAACTTTAGCCTTCTTGTTGTTTAAGTTTCGTGTTTGGTATTCTTTTTTGGGAGTGATTCGGTAGGTTGCTACATGTCTTGCTTTGAACATGTACACGGATAATAACATATAGAATTTCGAACACATAACTTCAATGAGCATAAACAACCGACTAGTAAGGCATATTCAGAAATTCTTGCAATCATGCTTCTCTTCTAAAAATAAAACCCATATAAACATGCTTGTCTAACTTGATTGAAATGCTACGAACTAACCTTTAGGAGACGCGACAATCTGACCATGTCTACTAGGTTTGTCCCCCAGTTGAAGTTCCAGTCCGAAGGAGTGGTACTTGAACTTTTATCACCCTACTTGTTCGTCTAGCGTCGTGTCTGTTCAGTCGGTTGGAGTGTCAATCTACGTATGTCAGCCAGACAGGTGATTCTAACTTTGTCGACTAGGTTGGGAGTGTCGTGTGTTTGTTGTTGTCAAGATGGATCCTCTCATTGACGGTTCTCCCAAGTCCAAGTGCTAGTTCTAGAGGCTGGTGCTTGGACTTATGGCCTTTGGTTTGGAGGGACTCTTTGTATGTGAGTGACCATTAATTCTTAATACTTCAACCTGTGTAAACCATTGAGCTGCTCGTGGTGCGATGTGTGATTTAAACAAGTTGAAGCCAATAAGAATAAATGTGATGCCATACGGTTGCTATCAACGCGATGGGTAGTTCGTGCTAACTTAACAGTGTTTTCAATGATCACTTGGAGACTGAATGTGTCAGGAGGGCACTTATTCGATCATGCTCGTGCAGAGTTATCCAAAAATGATTGTAACTGATCTCCCTGGATAGGTTTGGGGGGGGGGGGGGGGGGGGGCTGGGTTAGTTGACCAGCTAGCCCCTGGTCAGGTCAGTTGTGTTGGAGAACTCAATCTCATGGATATAATTTGAACGTTAATACCTTGATCGTGGATGGATGTTGATTGCTTGGGTGTACCAGCCAGTCGTCGTCTATTTGTTTGGATTTGGTGATGGATGTTATCAATTTCATGCCAGTCTAACTAGTTACGTTAGCTGCAAGAATGTCGTCTGTGTTTGGAGAAATCAATCTCATTTAGACAAGGTTGGTTTGTACCTTAGCCTCTGGAGGCATGTTGTCTCTCTAGTGTGTTGCAGTTTGGACCCTTCATGGAATTGGTTGCCAGGTGGTAGGCTATCTGCGAGAGTGTTAGACCCCCTTGGAAAGGTTGGGGGGAGGTATACTGACCTGCCTAGCTGGGTTAGATGACCAGCTAGCCCCTGGTCAAATCGGCTGTCTCTGGAGAAATCAATCTCAAATGTTAAGGTGCAAAAAATGTAACTTTAGAAGTGATACATCTTCAAGTGGATGGTATTCCAACTGTTGCCTATTGGTCGACTGTCTCTGTTCCAACTTATAAACTCCATTGCCTACCACGTTGGTGATTTTGTAGGGACCTTCTCAATTTGGTCCAAGCTTGTCGTCTCCTTCTTCTTTGGTGTTTTGGAATACCTTTCGTAAAATCCAATCATCTTGTTTGAATGTTCTTAAGCGTATGTTCTTGTTGAAGTGTTGGACAACCTTCTGCTGGTAGGCTGTATTCCAGACTATGGCTCTTTCTCTGAGTTCATCAACCAAGTCGAGCTCATGTGCCAATGTTTCATCATTGGTCTGCTCGTCAACGATTTTATATCTTGTCGTAGGTAATTCCACTTCGATGGGTATGACTGCTTCAGTTCTATAAGTCATGTTGAATGGTGTTTCTCCAGTCAGAGTCAGTGGTGTGGTTCGGCAGGACCACAAGATGAATGGAAGTTTGTCTGCCCACTTCCCTTTTGCCTTCTGGAGTCATTTTTTGAGGGTGTTCATGATGATCTTGTTGGTAGCCTTTGCCTGTCCATTTGATTAGGGATAGTGAGGAGTGGAGAATGTGAGCTTGATTCCCCACTCTATGCAGAAGTCTTGGAACTCATAGCTAATGAATTGAGGGCCATTGTCTGTGATATTTTCCTTTGGAACTCCAAACCTGCAAATTACATTTTTTTTTAATTAAAAGAGCCTAGGCTCTCGGATTTTATATATAATAATCAGGGCGATTTGTAGGAACCCGCATACATGAACATTCGTAAAATAATTACATCCCACCAAAAGACCCAAATAGCTAATCTAGCTACTACAAAACTACCATATACAAAATATACTAGATCCTTGGACAACTTATCCTTGTTAAGTCATAGATGTGTGCCAAAAGCCTTGTCCAAGATCCGAAAAGAATGTGTCAGTGCCGCGCTAACACGCCAGTTCCCTGGTGTATGGTGCCAGCCTTGGTGCCAAAATCCCATGATCCGTGCCAGTTTCGCCAGTTCCCATGTCATATGCCAGTTCATGTGCCAGTTTTGACAGTTCCCACGCCAGTTCTGGTGCCATGTGCCTTCCTCCGTTCCTGTCTTCTCTACTGCAGTGTCTATCCAGTCCCTCAGCCCTATGCCATTCCACCGTCCCATCCTCATGTCATAACCATAATGTAGGCTAATGCTGCCCATAAACAGTTCCACCTGAGCTAAGTTCCTGCCAATATTATATAGCAATCTTCCCATCTGGTATAAGTTCTGTAGATGAGCCATTGAAACACTGTCTCCAAAATAAAGCTGACCAACTCTACTATCATAGAAAATAACAACCCGAATGCTCCCTATCATCAGTCCATTATCTTCTTTAGCTATCCTAACCATTATCATAGCATCTATACAATAATAATGGGAAGATGTACAAGTGACAAGCATGAGCTCAACAGTACAAACAACTAAAGGATAATCCCCATGTTTAACTACAAACTTCAAGACTAAACGCATAAGTATAGGTGTATAATCCATCCCTAGTTAAGCCATCATACCAAGAAATCTCTGTATCCATAACATCAGGTGTGTAAATGAGAGCAGGTAGTATAAAATAGCCTCTGAGCAACTCAAAATACATGACAAGAGGAAGTGTGTGCATGACAAGCAGAAAGTGTGGCCTTAAAGAAGTGGAGTGAAGGAAGAAACTCTGCAGGGGACCATAGAATTCATTAACTAGTGCAAGAAGAGGGAGAGGTACTCTCCTAATCAATTGATACATCAACATGCAACAACCCTTCCCATCAAATACCCCCAGATAGAATAATGTATGCAGCAAATGAAGGGAAGAGAAGTCATTGCCTCTCCAAACAATAACTTCTCTGATGCAACTGATCATGATATCCCACCCTAACCATAGTAACCCCTGCCCCTTCAGTGCCCATGGATCAACCATACTATCAAGGTAATAAGACTTGAATGTAAAAATTCCTAAAAAGCCTCCCTAGTTATGTGTATTATCTTTTTTCTAGTACAAAAGTTGAGCATCTAACATATTTTGAACCCTTGCCCAATGCTTAGTCTTTTCCTGGGGAGGAACTACAGGTCTCTGAACAAAATAGGACCAACTGCCTTTTTTTACCTAGGTATATGGCTCTTTTCAGTGGCAAGGGATTTCTACCAATAACAATGACCATCAGAGGCAATAATCAATTCCCCATCTTCTGCACATTTCAACAATGACCATATAACAAGTGTGTGCAACAAAAAGGTTAAAAGTGTTCCTATAGAGTTGGAGAGAAGAATACAATCAACTGAAGGTAGCCAACAGAATCTAGTGAAAGGGGAGGAAGAGAGACTCCCCTAAAATTGAGTGAATGCAGAGCATGACTACCATCAACATGAAAGGTACCCTGAAAAAAATATGGATGCAGGTCAAGGGAGGCTAGAAGTAGAGTGTATCTCCAATCACTACCACTGCTAGTGAAAATGAAAATGCATATCCTACCACCCAAATCCCAAAAGAGCAAAGATGAAGACACATTGTAGCATCCATAACAAGCAATAGTGCTAACAGACCCTTTCCAGTCTTGTGTCATATTGTTTATCAGCACAGGTAAGCTCCACCTAACATGTTTTATACCCCTGATTAATGAGAATTGTTTTGAATACTAGGAAGTAACTACAGGTATTTTTCTGTTTTTAGACCATTTGCCTTTTTTACCTAGAGACTTGGCTCTTTTATGCATCAGGGGAATTCTACAAGTCAAATCAAAAGCAAATAAATCAAAACAGATAGACAGCCAAGTGCACCCAATCATGAACCTTACACTAATTCTAATCTCTATCATGTACAAAACCATGCATTGCTTACCAATCTAAAAGAAAAACTTCTCTCAACTTGAAATCATACCAGTCACACACAATAAACCATCTTCTCATACCAACTTCATACCAACAGAAATCAACTAAACCTAATTTGAAATGACTAGACATTTACCCTTCTTATGTATGCAAGTCCAGTTTTATCTCCATAGGCAAGCTGTCTCACTCTGATAGGTAGATCAGTAGGTGCATAGACACAAGATTTCTTTGCCTTCAATGCATTTGTGGCTAAGAAATCAGCTACAATATTCACTTCCCTGTACATGTGCTGAAATCTGACCTCTTTGTTCCTGCATAGTTGAATGTTTTTTGATAGTAATGTGATGAGCTTCCAGTTCCAACTATGATTGGGTTTTGAGATCAACTGTATAGCTAGTTGAGAATCAGATTAAACCAAAACCTTATCAAAGTTGAGCTCATGACATATACTAAGACCTTGCTATATTCCCATCAATTCATCTTTAATGATAGAACTTGTGCCAAGATATGATTGAAAGCCTTTAAGAATTAAGTCATTCTAATCTCTAATAACTCCAGCAGTTACTCCTTGCCATTAGAGCTAGTAAATGAACCAGTTACTCCTTGCCATTAGAGCTAGTAAATGATCCGTCAGAGTTAATCTTGACCCATTATGGAGGAGGTTTCTGCCAATATAACACTTTCACCTTAGGTCTAGGGTTCAATGGTAATAGTACAGACCATCTGTCTGCAACATACATACCACCATCCCAAAAATCTCTAGTGAAAGGCTTTGCCTGATGAGATAGGTATATAATAAAGTTCATGATTCTGAAGATAACTGAAGAAGCCTTGATCCTGGTACCTTCATATTTGGCTTCATTTCTTGCTTTCCACAAGTACCAAGCAATGAGAACAGGGATGAGGATCCTTATGTAACTCTTCTTGATTTTATTAGAAGAGAAGAGCCAACATCTGAATCCATCCTCCAGTGATAAATGACATCCCAAAGGCACTTGAAATAGATCAGAGAACCAACTCCACACCTTTTGAGCTTCTTCATTATATAGAAACACATGGGTGGTTGTTTCTCTAGCATGACAACAACACTGGCACTTGGAGGCAAGCACAATGCCTCTATGCTGGAGGATATCATCCACTGGTATCCAGTTGTGCAACAATTTCCACCAAAAAACAGACACAGTGGTAGGGATCCTATTACACCAGATGTTTGATAGAGTCCTAGAAGGAACATGTCTTCCTCTAATTGCATTCCATGCAGACTTGGTGGTGAAAGCTCCATCAACAGAGAGCTTCCAGATGGAATATGTAGTCATTGAATCATTAATTGGTATAAGGATAACTTTGATCACAATGTTGATTGGTAGGCATGCAACTAGCTTTTCTATCATCCACCCATTATCATCAACAAAGTCCTGCAGTAGCTCTAATGACTTCCTACCTTGGGTAACCAAATCTTTCAGCTTGTCTACCTCAAGCCATTCATCATGCCAGAAGTAGCATTTCCCAAAACCTACTGTCCAAAAACACTGTGACTGAACTGCATGGCTAACCTTGACCATTCTCTTCCAAACCATAGAGTCTGAAGACTTGATCCTGACATCTCCAGGGAATTTCCTCAGATAATACTTCTTGTGTAAACAGATTGCCCATAGAGATTGTTGTGACCTAAATCTGAACCAGAGTTTGTGAGAGAAAGCATCACAAATTTCAGACAAAGTTCTAATCATCTAGACCACCTTCTGACTGAGGGTAACAAATAGGTTTCCATCTAGTCTAGTGCATTTTCCTTTGATCATTGGTGGATCCCTAGAAGAACTTAGATATTATGGAATCAATTCTATCAAATATAGCCAGTGGTGGAAGACAGACTTGGAGCAGATATATGGTCATAGAAGTGAGAACACTCCTTATTAAAACCCACCTGCCACCCTGAGATAGATATTTGAGATTTCATCCAGACAATTTCTTTCTCACCTTATCCACCAAGTAATCAAATTCAGAAATGAGCTTCCTCCCCCTTGAGATGGGTGCACCCAAATATTTGAATGGTAGGTTTTGGGTAGTCATAACACACTGATCCTCAATCCTTCTTGTGTTAGCATTCTTCCCTGCATATAGGTAGCTTTTCTGCATATTCAGTCTTTGTCCTGATACCTCTTCATAGTGATGAAGAAACTGCATTATCTGTGACAGCCCTTCTTGGCTTCCTCTGGTGAAGATGATGAGATCATCTGCATAAGCCAAGTGACTCACTGATAAACCTTTTCTAGTATCATAATAAAGCTCAGGGTGTGAAGAAAATAGCTTATTCAATCCTCTTATCAGGTATTCACTAGCTATGATGAATAGAGCAGGGGACAATGGGTCACCCTGTCTAAGTCCATGCCTAGATCTTATGAAACCTGAGGAAACTCCATTGACAATAACTCAAAAATGGCAATTATTTAAGGATCTGAGTACAAGATCACACCATTGGTCTGAGAATCCAAAGGCTTTCAAAATTTTAACCAAAAATACCCAATTCAGCCTATCATATGCTTTCAACATGTCCAATTGGATCACAAGATTAGCATCTCTTGTACTCACATCCAAAAAATGCACCAGTTCTTGAGTTAGAAGGATGTTATCCTGAATCAGTCTCCCTTTTACAAAGCCACTTTGGTTTAGTGAGATTATACGGGGAAGAATTAGGGCAAGCCTATCATTCAGCAGTTTGGTTATGATATTGTGTGTGAAGTTACAAAGGCTGATTGGCCTGAATTGTGACCAAGTGGTGGGGTTGGTATCTTTAGGGATCAGGGCTATAGAGGTTGATGAGATGCCTACAGGGAGAGGGGAGCCTTGAAAAAATTCATGTACATCCTCCAAAAGATCTAGCTTGATTATTTCCCAGCATTTGATAAAGAAGAGTGCAGAGAAACCATCTGGTCATGCTGTAGCTCCCTCGTTCAAGTTGATAATAATCCCATGAAGTTCCTCCAAAGATGGAGGTTCACATAGTTCAACATTTATCTCTTCATCAATGATTGAAGGTATAATGGATAGGTTTGGTTCTGCAGAAAATGGAATATCTGAACAAAAGAGATCTTGGAAATACTCAGCTGCAGACGCTTGCACTTCAGATGGTGAGGTGATGAATACCCCATCCTTTTCAATACTGAATATCTTGCTCTTTAGCCTATTTCTCTTGAGCATGTTGTGAAATAGGCTAGTGTTTCTGTCACCCTCAAGATTCCATTTGTAGTGAGCTTGTTGTCTCCAATAGATTTCCTCCATATCTAATACTTTCTGAAATTCTGCAGAGGCATCCCTCTAAGTATGGTCCTGTTGGCTTCTGAAGGATCATTGTTGTATAATATTTTTGCCTTTTTCACTTTATCCTCTTCACCCTGCAGCTTGGTAAACTATTTACCATATTTGTACGTGTTCCACCATGTTAGATATTATTTCAGTCTTTGTAGTTTTTCCCACAGCTTCTTTAACCCAGCTTGTCTAGCAAGCATAGACCAATTCTCCTCAATGTTCTTGTAACAGCTGGGATGGTTTAACCACATGTCTTGAAACATGAATTGACCTTTCTTTGTAGTCACTCTGAGGGAATTTTGTAAAATAAGAGGCATGTGATCAGAGCATCTCATTATGCCATGAGTAACCTTAGTAACTTGAAAGAAATCTAACCGTTGATGATTAAACAGAAGCCTATCCAGTCTTTGTCTAACTCCATTCCACTGCCAAGTAAATGGCACTCCATCAAAGCCTATATCAGCCAAACCACAATCCATAATAAATGCCCAAAGTCAGATATGGCATTGTAGTCTGGTAAGGCACCACCATCTCTCACTTACATTGGCAATTATATTATAGTCACCTCCTATGCACCAAGGCATGTTTGTCACAGATAGTCTTCTCATCTCATCACAAAGCTCTTTTCTTAGGGATCTGGAACATTTGGCATAGATAATAACTAAGATAGGAGTCGGTTTGTTTGATTTTTGGGCCAGTCCTATCCAACGACATGGGAGCAGGAGGTTGTCAGGATATATGTGCGAATTGTTCAGGAAGAGTGCCAGGGCCTAGATTGTTAAGCTTGCATTGGCTGAGACGATTTATGCTATATGGTCTTTGCGGAATGCTATTATTTTCCAGCAAGGGCGAGTCAGTTTACATATTGTGGAGCAGATTATACATACTTGTAAAGTAAAAGTTTGCTTGACACAAAAACTTGAATTGTATTGTGCCCAATTTAAAGTATAAAAATTGTCGGCTTTTGTGTAGATAGGCAGGTTAGATTGAAGCTTGGATGCACCTGCAGTTAGATTGAAGCTTGAATGCACCTGGATCTGAGGATCAATTTGTTTTACTTTTTTTTGGATAATAAGAAAGTAACCTCTTGGTAAAAAAAAAAAAGAAATAGGAAATTGAGTAATAAAGTAGGAGAAATGTGAATAAAGTATGTTAGAAATTTCTATTTGAAGAAAAAAATGTTGAGTTGGAATTTTAACCAAAACGTAAGTTGAATTCGGATCAAAGAAATAACAATTACCTGCTATTTGAGATGAATCATAAGTTCATAACCTCCAAACTCACATATACATACTAACAAATTCAAACTTCCCTACCAAAATAAATACCCAAAATAATATAT
>JAYMSP010004921.1:0-14919 GCA_036897095.1 Plantago elongata
CCTTTTAACATCATTTTGTTGGAAAGAAATTAATTTAAATTTTCTTGAAATTTGTGAAAAATAATCACATTGAAAATTGTTAGTTTCATTAGTATTTCCTCCTCAACGTCTTAATTCCCACATTTCAGTTTTATTATCCTACTTACAATTGATTTGGCACGACCCTCGAGTAAAATTCTGTTTTGATCCTTTAGTGTGAGACATTGGCATGTCTAATTGAAGTAAGCTACTAATAGCATTTAGGATGTCTGTCATGCGATTCACATGCGAGCGAATCTCAAGCGCCAGAAGATTGACGTGGAGAATTGGTTGTTCGCAAGACATTGTGGGCTTTTGTCCAACTCACACGTACGCTCTTCCTCGCCAGATTCTTTTCGAAAGGCCTGATCTTTCATCGTTCTTTTGGTATCTCAATAAGTTAGTTATTGAGAGTTCATAATGATATGGTTCTCTGTAATTTATATCATTTAATAAACCTACATAATGTTTAATTTCATAATTTAATAAAATATTCAAGTTTGGTGTCTATAAATTTGCCTTGTGATGTTGAATCTATATATGTTCAAAATAAATTTCGGATATTTGTAGATAAATGTATATGAATTGAATCAAAATTATACTCCCTCCGTTCAAATTGGTTAACCCGTGGGACCGGACATAAATTTTAAGAAAAAAAAGAGAATAAAGTAGGAGACATGATAATAAAGTAGGAAATAGATTGAATAAAGCATGAGAAACAATGAATAAAATATGAAAGATAGTGAAAGTAAGAGATATATTTTTCTTAAAGAAATGGGTAAACGAATTTTGGACGGTGTAAAACGGAATACTGAAAAATGAAACTGGGATGGGGGGAGTATATGAATATAATGTACTAAAAATAAATTATGAGAGTTACCATTTGTCTCGAGCTCGGCTTTTCGTGTTAATCTTTTTCTCGGTCAATCATTTTCAATTTTAATAACGAATTTCGAAAAAATTTGCTTATATATGTTCAATTTTTATTTTTGTTTACTAGTTAAATCTTTTAGAATACCATTGTCTACAATAAAGATAAAAAAAATACAATAAACCTTAAATACAAAAAAAGCACAACCTGTAAGATTACAAAGGGCGTTTAGTTAAGAATATAGATGTTTTTTTAATACAAATAATTCAAAAATACATTTTTGTGACATGATAAATGATTTGATTAAAAATATCGATGTTGTTATTATCAATATTGATCCATCTATATTTAAGTTAAATATAGGCGTACTCCCACAAGACTTTGTAAATACTTATTAATATTGAATTTTTATACGAAACTTACCCCCGTCTCGAAAAAACTTCACACACTATGATTGACGCATTGTTATTAGGTAAAATCATAAAATATATAAGGAAAAATGTACTTGACAAAATATATATGTGCCCAGTTGATATTATATATTATTTGTTAGATTTTTTGTAGCTTATTTTTAATAATAAATAAAGTTGTGTGTAACGGTAATAAATATGCGGGACGTAGGGAGTACATTATTATTATATTAATAATTAAACAATCCAAACTTTTCCCCTGCTCTTAAATGATAAAATTATATTATAAAATATTACTTTTTAAATTTTCTTTATATGAATTCCTTAATTCATTCAACTTTCTATTTTTATTTGTTTTAGATACTTTCAATTTTCTAGTTTAAGAGTAATTACAGTCTGTTGTTATACAACTAAATAATTTGAACTAAGTTAATTTTTATTTTGAAGTGTTTACCATAAATTTAAATTACAAACATTTTACCCAATTTTTATCCACCTAACACTCATACTTATCTTTACATTACTATTTCTTTCTCTTTGCTTTTTGCAATAATTCTAGCAGTATCAAATCTAACACATGTAAGAATTGATCCATTAGGTTAATGAAGATGACAGAGGTTTTGACTAAAGTGAATGAATATGTAAACGGATGGAAACAAAAATCTAACACATGTAAGAAATGATTTGTATATCGATTGAAGAAATTATAGATTGAATCAGTAATTTGAAAATGAATTCAAACATTAGTTTAAGGGTATCAATTGGTACAGGAAAAAAATGGAAATGTAAGGAGACCACAAGACTCGTGGTGATTGAAAATAAAAAAAATAAAGTTAGAATTTAAATAACACACCGACCATTGAAAATATTTGGTTTAAAAAATATTATATTTAGGTGTATATTTGTTATTGTGTTTATATCATTTCTAAATATATTTAGATTTGGGAATTGAAGGTCATTGAATTAAATGTAAGAATGAGTGTCACATGTAGGAACCAATTTCGGGTCTCGAATAAGTGAAGGAGAGCACAATCAACTTTTATTTTTTTTTCCCAACTAATAACATTTCGTTTTGTCATCTCAAATAAATTCCAACCAATCAAATGAAGGATTTTGCAAGATCAGCATGTGACATGGCTTAACCACAAGGCTTGAAAATATCTTCTTGTATAATGATATAGATTCTAGACTCGAATATTGCTTTGATAAGTGTGATACGAAAAATAATAATTGTAACTTTGACAATTGCATCACTTAACATTACCCTTGAACCGATAAATTCTTTAAATATTATGGTTTTAAAATATAGAAAAATATATATTTTAAAATAAAAGCCCACCCCATACCAATTAGGCTCGTTTAGCTCACCCCATTTTTCTGAAAAAATTCAGAAAAAATGGGTTGTGGTGGAATTGGTGATGTACCATCGAGTGAGGATCAAACTTCATTCAGTGGGCTGCGAAGCGCAACTTAATTGGTAAGACGTTTCACATCTAATTTATAGGTCGAGGGTTCGAGTCACCTTTGCCTTTTGTAAAAAAAAAAGGGAAAAAAGGAACCTCATCCAGTGAAACTTCACTGAAGCTAACTAGAACTTATGTGCCCAATAACTCGAACTGCACACTTTTCATTTGAAAATGTCTCGTCACCTACCACTTCTTGAGCGAAAAGACAAAAAGGGACCAGCTGTTTCTGTTTTATGTTAAAAAACGCTCAATTTTCTGTATAATACAGAAAAAAAATTATATAATAGTATTCACATAATACATTTTTCAAATCTAATATTGTATTATAGCATGCACATGATATAATTATTTTTATATTATAAAATACACATGATATAATTTTTTTTATAATCATTTTTTTGAATGTTATTTCTTAGCCGAAACCGGCCTTTACTTCTCTTTTGATTTCCCTTTTTATCACTTGGATCTATAAAGTACGAAACCCAATTTGTCAAAACCACGATCCACGAGCTGAAAAACCGAGTTGGGCCCAATAACGACTCTCCAGAAAATACCGGCCTATGGGAAACAGGAATATACTTTTCTTAACTCATCACACTGAAGCAATCGACCAATCGTCTCCTCTCTAACTTGCTTCCCAATTCTTCTTCCATCTCTCATTTCATCAGATCGAAAAAAACTCAAACTCATCAATGGCGTTGGAATGGGTGGTTCTCGGCTATGCCGCCGCTGCTGAAGCGATCTTGATCCTCCTCCTCACCTTGCCCGGTCTCAACCCTCTCCGCAAGGGCTTGCTCAGCGTCACTCACAGTCTCCTCAAACCTCTCCTCTCTGTGGTTCCCTTCTGTCTCTTCCTGTTAATGGATATCTACTGGAAGTACGAGAATCGTCCTACCTGCGAGTCAGACTCCTGCTCCCCTTCCGAGCATCTCCGCCACCAGAAATCGATCATGAAGTCTCAGCGCAACGCTCTGTTGATTGCCTCTGCTTTGATCTTCTACTGGATTCTATACTCCGTTACTGGACTCATTGTCAAGATCGAGCAGCTCAACAAGCGTGTCGAGAGGTTGAAGGCTCAGGATTGATGATGAGGATGATGATTTCCTATTTGTGAGCGACTATTTTTCGGATCTCAGATCCTATGCTAGTTTGCTACTTTTGTTGTTTGTATTCATTGTTCTTATCTTAATACTTTCTATGATGACTCTAGAGCTGTGTTTTGATAATAATCAGAATGTGCTTAATCTGGTTTGTCAGCTATGCTTATCTCTTTAGGTTTTCCGTTGATAATTAAATCCAAGTGCGATTTGATCGCAGTTTTAACAAGTTATTGCTTTCGGAAAATGTGAGTATGCGGATTGGCTTTTCTTATATTGCATATTTCTTCATCATTTGTGTGTAGGAGGATAGAAGTGTTTCAGTTGTGTTATATGGATTTTGAATGCTGCTAGTAGGTACAACTGGACATTATATCACAGTGTTAACAAGTTATTGCTTCCGGAAAATGTGAGTATGCGGAGTGGCTTTTCTTATGTTGCATATTTCTTCATCATTTGTGTGTAGGTTACCAGTGTTTCAGTTGTGTTATATGGATTTTTTGAATGCTGCTAATATGTACAACTAGACATTATATCTCAGTGCGATTTGATCTCAGTGTTAACAAGTTATTGCTTCTAGAAAATGTGAGTTTGCTGATTGGCTTAGCTTATATTACATATTTCTTGAGCATTCATGAGTAGGATACAAGTGTGTGTTCTATAGATTTTTAATGCTGCTAGAATATATAACTGGACATTTGTGGTTAAGTGATAGGTTCTGGCTGGTTTTCTTGCTTGTTTTATGACTACACATTCTAAGTTGGAATAGGTAGCATTGTTAGAAGGCGCCAGGAAGTTGCGAGGCCCGTAAGAAAACTGTGCCTCGTGGGTACCAAAGATGTCTTATCTAGTGATGAATTAGGGCTGAGTGTGGTTTGGTTCAGTTATTCCTAATGTGATGTAGCAAAATCTAGATCAGATACATCATGTAAAGAGATCGCATCATTGTATGATTAATATCCATGTTGTGACTTGTGAGATATCTGCATCCAAATAAAAAACGCAACATATCATTGTACTCATGTAAGACTACTATGAACATATGTTTATAAGTTTCTTTTTATAGCTAATATATACGAACTAAATGTTTTCTTCTGGATACAACTCAAAGAAGCATTAAATGAGTAAGTAAATATACAGTTGCAAATTAAGTACTAAGTTGCTATGTTGTTATATTGTTCTGCATATTTTTTAATTGTAGGTGCTGCTTATCACTTGAGACGGGCCTGATAGTAATTTGATCTAACTTTCTTATTGCATTACATGTGCTCTAGAACTTTTGTATGGGCTTGGACATACTTCAACAGACTACGGTTGTATTTCAATGGACTGCACCTGGAAGTAACTCATCACTACTGGGATCGTGGCTATCATGCACCAGTTCATACGACACTAAATCAAATTAACCTCACATAGGCCTCTGTTATATGAGGATCATACACATTTACAATTTTTTACTCATGCTGAGTTGTGACTCTATGCTGTTTGCAACATACACATAGGGATTTTCCACTGCTCTAGCCTAAAATACTACTCATTTGAATGTTGTTGGAAGGATGTGTGATATGGAACACGATTTCTTCTATATCTGGCTAAGTGAGTTATTTTTGCTGCCACTTATGCAGTGGCAGGCACGGACCCACATACAGGTCAAGGACCGCAATTGCGGTCTCTCGATTTTGGACATGAAATGCCTACTATACTTCTTCCAAAAATTTAATGAATAGGAGCTGGTGCACTTATGTTCCATAAAGTCTTCCCTTGTCAATTAATCACAAGTTCGATTCTCAGTAGTGCTAGATTTTACAACCATTTTGTTTATATTGTTTTCTACCATTTACTTGGCATTTTTCATTTCTTTATGATTCAGTAACATTTTTTATTATTTCTCTCTTTTTTAATGTTCTTTTAGTTTACATATCACAATCATATTTTATAAATACTTAACTTTATTTCATTTAACTTTCTTTGTTTATTTATTTTTTCTATTCAATGATAAATTCATTTACTTACTATACTTAAAAAAAATTATTCAATCTAAACAAAGCTATATTATATCTAATTCCTCCCGTTTATGAACACATAATTTAAAAAATTATAGTGTAAACATTGTTCTTTACTATGTGAGTTTTGAAAACGTAATTTTCATTAGTCATTTATAATGAATTTTTTTAATTAAATTTATAGTAAAAAAATTCGCTACCCCTGACATATATTTCTGCGTCCGTCCCTTGCTTTTGTCATGAAGAGGTTGAAGAGCTCACGTGTGATTTTATTTGGCGAAGTGATCTGTTTTTTGTCTGCTACTCATGACGTACTTGGTGTCAACCCTTTTTTATATGTGGTTGGTCATGCCCTGTAATTATGTGTTGGATGAAGAGTTCTGCCCTCTTTTAATTTGACTATCAACTTTCATCTAAAGTTTCTGCAGCGAAGAATCTTGAGTAGGTAGGCAGTAGGCACTATAACCTCGTAGACGCATGTATACATCTGGGTGCGGGTAATATGTGTGGATTGTGGTTCTGGGGTTCCAGATATCACTCTGTGTCTAATGAAGATGAAATGGAATTTTGCCTTGCCTGTATTGTGTTGATTGATTGTTCAAAGTTTTACTTCAGTGTTGGTTTTGATTTTGATCCGGCAAGTGTTCTGAAAATACTTTATGCATGATGGGGAACTCATCACCTCCAACCTCCATTAAAAACAATTCTGTTAAATGAATTACTGCGATTCAAGATCCCTCTTTCGCTTGCCATGGACTAATGTTGATATATTTGTTCGAAAGCTGAAACATATTTTTCGCTCAGGCAATCATTTGGCCCTCTATGTTAATTTACGCGAGTAGAGTTGGGCTCATAGAAAACCAGTAACCCAATCAAAATAGATATGGAGCGCAACCTGAACAAAAATAAATAAGAATACATATACGCTAGTATAGAGCACATAATAAGAGCGCAAATAGGGCACAACCTAACTAAAGGTAAAACGTGCTAATAGCCCAAAATTAGTAGTATTATATTCTAAATCCATCACCTTTACAGCTTACCAAGAGACGAGAAAAATTGACAATTTCTAGAATTAATTATTAGAACCTGAAGATCTGAGTTTTCTATGAATTTTGAGTTGTTTCATTACCCAAGGGACTGAATCATTCTCCTTTATCTGTTGATAATGGATATATCAGTATCAGGTGTGTTGAAATGTTCTTCTATATATGGACTTGTCAGCCGTTTGTCTTCTCATAGCTCTAGCCGAATCTTGATTCTATTTTATATGTAAGTTTTGTCTATTTAACACATTGATTGAAACGAGTTCTGAGTTCTGTCTCACCTTCAACTATGGATGAGCTAGATGGAGCAACTACCCACTCCGAGATAAAATCCTTCTTCGAGTCAGCCCCTCCTCTGACGGATGGTCCAGAAATCAAAAGAAAACTAGATGTATTTATTCAAAGAAATCGTTCGCGTAAGTTACTTGTTATTCTAACTACAGCTACTACCTCTCACGTGTACTGCAGTATGGAATTAATTCATTTATTTTAGTAGTTCCCCAACATACAGGAACCGGAAGCACCAATACTAGGGTGGTATGTGTGACATCCGGTGGTACAGCTGTTCCATTGGAACAGCATTGTGTACGTTACATTGACAATTTCGCCTCAGGTCATAGAGGAGCAGCATCTACAGAGTACACCACATACTGTTTTTGTGGTTATATTCGTTGTTTTGTCAATAATGTTCTGCATTTTAGTAACATGATAATGTTCAATTATGAAACTGCAGGTACTTTCTGGAGGCTGGATATTCTGTAGTATATCTTTATCGTGGGTTAGTAATTTATGATGACTTGTATCTTTCTTGTTTACTATCAAGTTATATATCGTGGTCTTTCGTTGATCAACAAATACAACATTCGAATTTGTGAGCAGTGGTAGCTGCCAGCCATACTGCAGCACACTTCCAGATGATCCATTGCTTGAATGTTTTGAAGTTGATAGCAAATCGAACATTACAGGTAAATGCTCTCCTTATATTTAGCTATTTCTGTATTTTGATTGTATTGCATAAACATACCCTCAATGTTGTTCTTGGATTAATAGCATATATGGTTATTTTGATCACAACTCAGTTCTGCCATCTCATGCTGAAATAATGAAAAGGGCTATAGGAGAAAATCATTCTGTAAGGATCATGCTTGTATAAATAATTTCTCTTAAACTGTGATTGTTCGACTTTCATGACTCTCAATTTCTGCAGGCTGTTGTTAGAGGCACTTTGTTGAAGCTTCCTTTCACAACAATCTTTGAGTATCTTCAGGTAATGTACTCTTAAGGTTGCAGTGCTACCGAAAACGCTATGTTCCTGTAAGAACTCTTTTAAAAAATTCTAAAAATCGTTAGGATCACATCACATCATGATTCATGAGATTGTTCTAGTTATGGAATTAGAATGCCCTTTTAAGAGGTTTAAAAACTAAGCTTGTTATGTGACTTTAATCCTTTCTGATATAATTGCTATGTTGTGTTGGGCAGATTTTGCAGTTGATTGCAGTGTCAATGAGAGATTTGGGGTCAAATGCTATGTTTTTTCTTGCTGCAGCAGTTTCCGATTTCTATGTTCCTTGGGATAGCATGGTAAAAAAAACTTCTTATTCGCCTGTGTTTTAAGTACTTGAATGAAATGAGGAGACCAGGGAATAGAAAACATAAAAGTGAAACTCATGTTGTGGACTTGTGATGCTTCAAGCCAACGAGTTTCAGTCCCTGAGATCAATTAGTTCAATGTTCGCATGCCTGTTGCTGAAATAGCAAAATGTTCCAAAAGATATTCTACAGATCTAGTTTATACCTCATTATGTTTAGTCCATTCCCAGCATATTTAGCTCTATTTTGTTCTGTCAGTAGTATCAACTATAGAGAATATACTGAAAGATGAATATATTCTGAATGCAGGCAGTTCACAAAATTCAATCCGGCTCTGGTTCCCTGGATATGCGACTTGATCAGGTTCCAAAGATGCTTTCAGTTCTGAGGAAAGATTGGGCACCTCAGGCCTTCTGCATTTCTTTTAAGGTTAAGACAGATGAATGAAAGTCTACATTTATATTTACCATTTTATAGTTTTATGTTCCAAGAAATCCTTGAATCTTATGCTTCCTTTATGTGCATATGAAATAGCTTGAGACAGATACAAAAATTCTTCTGCAAAAGGCGGATATGGCGCTTATAAAGTATGATATGCATATGGTTATAGCTAACGAGCTGGTCACCCGCAAAGAGGAAGTTATAGTCGTGACGAAGGATGAAACGACCACAGTTCGACGGGACAAGACTCCGGAGGGTGCAGAAGTAGAACGCCCACTGGTTGAACTCATTTTGGAGAGGCATTCTACTTACATAAATTTTGATTCATGACTTGAAAATCTATCTGGATTTGGATTGAATAAAGTCACACCGAGTAATTTTATAAGAGCTCTTTTCTTTTGCTCAACTCTAAGAACTGAGAAACTGAAGGAATCTTGCTTCTAATGATAAATAAACATATTTATAATCCAAGATACGTATTTCAAGAGGATTCGAGTACGTATGCGAGATGTAAGAATGCGGATATGTCCACCTGTAGACGTATTCGTGTTACATGACACAAACCAGAATTCTCCGTAAGCCTTAATAATGTTGTTGAATTAAACAATGTTGTTACATTATGTGTTCCACTTATCGACTTGTAATAGCCCCTCGTAACTAGACTAAACAAGAAGATATGTCAAATTGTAAATTGAATGATTAATAAGGGGCGGAGTAGCATCCAAATGTCCATTTGGATGCTACTTGGGGATTTTGTATTTGTTATGATATTTAAATACCGAATATTAAAATAGTTCTACAGTAGCAATATTTTTCTCTACCTATATAACAAACATATAATACATTATCCAATTACAATTATATACCAAACACAATTTTAACAATCCCACTACAATTCCGATCACTATTCAGGCATTTAAATCGGGACATTTAAATCGCATGCCAATCAGCCCGTAATACTCCTCTATTTCCCTCAATTTCATTAGTAACATCCTATATAAAATATACTTTATAAGTAGAATTATAAAAATAGTGGACATCTACTAAAAAAAATTTCTTTTTAAATATGTGTACTTTTCTAGCTATGATAAATAGATACTAAATTTGTAAATCTACGCATTTATTAATACGACGGACATTTGTAAATCTACGCATTTATTAATAGGACGGACGCAGTAAATAATAGGAAAACACAAAAATACAATAAGTGGACATATAATAAGTGGGCCTGGCGGCTATAGGCCATGCTTAGAAAATCCGGTATAATTACATAAACTGGGCCATGCCAAACTAAATCTAAAGAATGGGTTGGCACTTGGCAGTAACACCAAAAAGGGTTTGGTACATTAATAACCAATCACAATCGTTAGTCTCTACAGTGGTCAGGTACTCCTAAATGCAGGTAATTTGGCTCAAAGTCAGTCCAATTTTGTGACGGATTCCACTGAAAATATGATTTTCTGGTATGTACTGACCAATCAGGCTTTTGATATTTTAGTATTTTGAAAATGAGGTAATACACTTAAAAAAAAAAAAGGGGGGGTTATACTAAAAATACAACTCCAAGAACCAGAACTTTTGTTTTACCTCTATTCAATTTTGTCATATCTATAATCTAGCTAGATCCACTACTGCAAACATTGATGGCACAACTCTGCCTTGATATTCCTCTGTAATGAATCTTTTCAAAATTCCTAGAGGCTGATTGGCATGCGACTTAAATGCCCCGATTTAAATGTTTAAATAGTGATCTAAATTGTAGTGGGATTGTTAAAATTGTGTTTGGTATAGAATTGTAATTGAATAGGGTATTATAGGTTTGTTATATAGGTAGAGAAAAATATTGTTACTATAAAGGCATTTCGATCTTCGGCATTTAAATGCCATAACAAATACAAAATCTCCGAGTAGCATCCAGACGGGCATTTGGATGCTACTCCAATCAGTCCCATATTCATTCAATTTTCTCTAAAATAAAAAATAAATACAGCTCCAAAAGAAAAATGAGAAACATTTAATGGGACTGTGGGAGAAAAAAATATTAAAATTTAATTTCATACGGTCAATATAGTGAGAAAACAAACACTTTGTTTTAACTAAAAAAGAAAAATAAATGCTTCTTTGTTCATCTTAGAACTAGGAATGGCACATCGAGCTTTTTTTTTTCTTTTTCTTTGAAAGGAATGACACGATGAGCTAAGTATGTAATTTGTCATCTTTTACTATTTAATTATATGAATTTAATTTTGCTATTTAACTTTTGCAAGTATAATATTATGGATTAATATACTGGTAAGGTAAGAAACTCAGTCAGTATAAATACTATATTATTTAAGGGTTCATTATATTTACACCCCCTCTTAAATTTTCTTATTATAAATGGATATCAGTTAGTCAAACAATTACATTTAAGTTCACGAATTTAACTTTTGGCGAATTAAATTCATGAAATTTCATTTTTACCCTTTATTAATTATCAGCTTTTACAAATGACCAAACAGACTTAAGTTATACGTGTCACGTACCCGGTACATGTGGACCTAAATGTAATTGAAAAGTAGATCTTATGTGTTTAAATATAATTGAATTTTGACTATTATATTTAAAGAAAAAGTATTGTTGTTAAATGTCAGAAGGAAAGCATAAAGACGCAAAGGGCTACGCTTTTAGGTTCTTTCTTCCAGAATATTGAAGAAATCTTCCATCTTCATCATGAACTGGACCATTCTCCATAACCATCTTCACTCAACATTTTGAGTCTTGCACGAAGCTTTTGAAGCTTTTAAGGTCGCCATGGATGACGGACGAAGCTTTTCAGATTCCTTAAGACTAGCCGACATCGAGACTCAATAGCTAGCTCAAGATCGGGTTGAAGAAACATTCAAGGTGGTGAAAGAATTTTGGAACGACAGCTAGCACCATGGCGGCGGAAGAAGACGTTCTTCAATTCTTAGTTTATGTTTTTATATAATAAAATTATTGATCTTTTTTTCTTCTTTCATTTACTTATTTTTTAAAACAAAATATGTATTTATAAAGAAGGGTAAAATATATATAAGGGTTTTTTGGTTTGTCAATAATGTGATTAGGCTTTTAAGTTGATCAATTGAAAAAGTACCTAGTTGTTTGATTAATAGTGATCCAAATGTAATATGCCTATCTACCTGATCAATTATTTAATGCACATGAATTAACACAACAATTCAATATAATTTGTTTTAATCAAAGGTAGTTTATTTATTCCTTAGTGATCAGTCAAGTACAACGTCTCAAGTACCAAATTATCCCAATTACGTCCACAACCAACAAACAAAATACTAAGGACTGGTTTGCATGGCACTCAAATGACCATTTGAATGAGATTTTGATGAAATTGTATTTGAAATGAAATTGAAATGGAATATTTAAAGTGTATTTTAGGTCAAATCACTGTTCATCGAATCAAATGAAGCGATTTAAATGTTATGACAATCGGTCCTGACTAATACTTGCACAACTCCACTCAAGAGCCACTTCCAATAAGTACAAATCCCTGAAAAATACGTCGTTACACCGAATAGCATAGATTAGTTCCATAAACAGAACCTTGAAGCCGCAACCCTCTGCGAATTTACATTTCATAGACTAGCAACTACTGGAACCAAGGGCACCTGTGAATCAATTTCTACCCAACCAACATGGTAAAGCCTACCAAATTGTTTTCATAGGATTGCAATCAAATAGTAAATGATTCAATGATTCATCCTCATCCAAACAAAACACACAAGCAAGATCAACTAGAACACCAAACTTATGCAATCGATTCTGGTCAGCTGCAAGTCGTTTCCAAAAGGCTAACCATGTCCATGACACAAACTTAGCTCAAGGAGATGCTGCGATATTCTAGTTCCAGGACGACGTAAGTACGTAACAAACCATAGACTTTGGATGTATTGAATTGAGTCGAATATTTTTTATTAGATTTATATTAAAGCCGGAAGATCACAAATCGACAAATGTAGCATAAAGTTGACTTGGAATATCGTTCTCGTCTAACACTTAACATAGGAACAAGCAATATAGAATGTAAAAATCAGACATATTATAAACAAACAAATTTCATTTTTAATGACTTGATCACTAATCGATCGAACTTATTCATGGACAACTTTTTAATTGATATGATGGTCTGTTTTACCAACATAATTCCTTTTTTACACACTTTATCCTCACTCATGAGCAAACCGATGTACATTTTAATTGATCATCATCACTTCTAAGTAAACACATTTAATTTTGTTCTTATAAGTGAATTCTTAAAAATCAAAATGTATAGTATGAATAACGTTATTAATTATTCTAAACTTTTAAATTTTAATTTGAAAATTGGACATTACTACATGGACCGTGTCATGGAGTTTTAGTCAGAGATTGATGATATTTTAATAGAGCAAGTTGCATCCAGCCTTGTACATTATGAATGATCATAGATTACTACTACTCACTTGTCACCTAGGACTTAGCTAGCTTGATTGTGGTCTAATAACTGCTGTAGTTTTCGGCCTTGATAGCTTAGAGATCGTTGAATAGTGAAGCATAACTCGTTCTCTCTTTTGTATTTTATGCTAGTACATATTTGGTTTGTAACGGGGAAGAGGGATTACTATGAATTATTTCTCATAGTTTGATATTGTGGAGTAATTGAGAAATCCAGCTTGTGGGAGTGCGAATGATTTAGGTTGTGTTCTCTTTACTGAATTGAACTGAATTGAACTGGATTGAATTGAACTGAACTGAAGTAAGATATAAATAATAACTAAGTCGAGTTGAACTATACTGGACTGGATTGGATTGGACTAAAGTGAAGTAATTTTTAGTTAAATAAAATACCGTCCATCCAGATCTGTACTTCTCTTTTCATCTTTCACCTGTATTTATTCACCTTTTCACTTATACTATAATATTCATGATTTTAATATATCTTTTTATGCGTGCACTGAAATTACTTGTTCCAAAGTACCCTACACAGAAAAGCAAATTGTTATCATATTATTACTTGATACTAATAATTTAGTGATTGTTTTGTTTTAGTGATTTTGTGTTGAAATAATTGGTACTTTTCCGAATTCCACCGCATAAAAAGATATCAAGGTAGCTAAAGCATGACAATTTGCGAATATTATATTCTCCGTCATCACATGTTACAGTTATTGATTAATGCTGCAGCCTCCATATGGTGCATATATACACTAATTATTAAATTATTTTCACACGAAGATTCGATTCGATTGTCGGTTACAATGTATGGACTTGTCTTCTGGTTGGCAAATTCATAGGTAGTACTCAATTGAAATTTATTAAATTCAATTGATATAATATATAAATTTTAATTATACTATATTAAACTGAACTAAATTTAACTGGATTAGACTGGACTAAACTGAAGTGATTTTCAGTTGAAGAGAACACAACCTCAATATTTATCTAAAAGAAATAATTGTAAAAGGAGGTTTTTGACGTGTTTTTTCTTTTCCCGTAGAAAATTTCTCCACTTTAATTGATGCAATGAACTCTTTTTTGCATGGCCGACATCATTTCATATATTTTTACTCAACCTTAATATAGTAGTCATCTCATGTAAAATGTTTAGATCTATCGAACCAAACTAGGTCGGATAAGCACATTAAGATTAGGGATGTACACGGGCGGGTACGAACGATTATTTGTAAAATTTCCAACCGTCCCGTCTATGGCGGGTACACAAAATTATTAACCGCGGCGGGTGAAATTTTATCCCAACCGCCGCGGGTTGGTTGACTATTTGAAGCGGGTGATTTGACGGTTTAATAAAGAGTCATTATACTTCATAAACCTCTTAAATCCTCAATAAACATTACGCAATCTCAAGTTTTAATAGAAGTAGTCTAGGTACATAAAATTCAATATAATATAAGTTCATGAAAAAAACTAATGGCAACCAGCAAAATAATATTCC
>JAYMSP010004922.1:0-14917 GCA_036897095.1 Plantago elongata
CATTACTGACTTGAGCGTCGGAGTCCCTACGGTTGGCACCACACTGGTGTCACCTTGGTATCTTACGTCTCTAGGTTTGTTGCTTGTTGCCTTGCAGGTCGTCGGTGCCCCCCAATTCATCAACCTAAATTTGATTGTAGATTCTGAGCGTCTACAACAGTCGGGGATGTATGTTGACTGGCAAAATCTGCGAAACCTGCAACCTACTATTCGACAACTACAACAAAATTTCAGGGGTATTAGATCGACTTTAGACAGGGCAAGGATGGAACTCCAGCAGGCGAAAGAAGCTCAAAGGCTCGATCGGACGAACAGTTGCCGTATCGAACATGTGAGGAATTGTACTTTACAGGTGCACTAGAATGAAGTTGAGGAACATATGCTAAAACAGAGATCGAAAGTAGACTGGATACGATTGGAGGATGAGAATAATTCATATTTCCATGCTATGGGGAAGGCTAAGAATAGAAACTCGGGTATTCGGTCTATTGTAAGACCAGACAGGGCCATAGCCACATCCCCTACGAAAATAGAGGCTGTTGTGATCGACTTCTACCAAGACTTGGTGGGATCGGCTGCGAATGGGCTAGAAAGTGTAGACATCAGTGTGTTACGTTCGAGATCGCAGGTTTCACGGCATCAAGCTACGGAACTTATTAAATCGATCACGTTGGGTGAAGTACATGAGGCTCTGCAGGGAATAGGAGACCTAAAAGCTCAAGGAGATTTACATATTACAACATTAAAAGAGTGGAATCAAGCGTGTATGTTAAAACTTCTTCGAAACCTGTGTGGGAAGAAGGACAATTTGTGGGTTAAATGGGTACATGTCTATTATATGCAACAGGAGCAAATTCAACTCGGAGATGTTCCGAGTTCAAGCTCACGGATTATCCGTGGAATACTTACAAATCGGCCCTTAGTGTCCCAAAATACAGTATGGGACATTTCAATGCTGCTGCCTCGGTTCCACACGGGGAGGATTTACCGCAGCTTGTTGGGGACTGGCACTAGAACACCTTGGCGCACGTTGTTCATCCGGAATGTGGCGCGTCTAAGGGCTTGATTTGTTACTTGGTTGGCATGCTGGGAGCGGTTGGCTACACGTGAGAGGATGTTGAGGTTCGGTGTGGTGGCTACCTCAACTTGCTACTTATGTCCGGCCACAGAAACACAAGAACATCTTCTATTTACAATTTTACAAGCTCCATTGTGGCGGGAATCTGGAAGTGCGTTATTCTATGGTTAAGAATACAACATAATCCGTTGTGTTGGACATCAGAATTGTTATGGATACTACGCAGAACTCAGGGCAAGGGGTGGAGGGCCAAGCTTCTAAAGTTAGCTTTCACCGAAGCAGTCTACGAGTCTTGGAAGTTCAGGAGATATATGCTTTGCAGACAACCTGGTTATCCCTGATTGTGCTTATGTGGTAGGAAGGTTGTGGCTGTAGTGATTTATAGAGCTTGGAAATGCCTGGAGCTGAGGACCCATTTTGGGTACCTGATGGTAGTTAATTAGCAGTTTCTATTAGTCGATTAGATTTACTTTTGAATTATTAGTCAGTTTCGGATTTAGGGTGGATCGCTTCGATCGCCTTATACTTTATATTTATTTTTTAAATATTAATAGTACATTCATTTTCAAAACAAATCATCTTCCATTCTGTATTGCTTTAAGTTCAATAAAATATTTCCGTTTCAAAAACAACATAATATGTGAGTATATAAATTATATAAATCTGGTACTTCCATAATTATGTAGTCCCTCCTAAAATAGGACTTTCTTCATGCAGGGGCAATAAAGTCGTTCCCTTTTCGTGCGGAATACGGATTGATCAACAACTCAAGACCACATGTTAAACTCTCCCTCTATATATAATATAGATACAACTACCTACCTGTTGTTCAACCTCTGGAACAACATATACCAATATATCAACATTAATATTACCGCAACAGTAAAATATTAAAGATACGAACTGATTTTTTAAATACATGGAAAGACTTCAATTTTAAGAATATAAGTGTTTTGGTTAATAAATTTAATAATTTATTAATAATATAATTCCATCTCATATAAATTATATTTCAAATACTATTTTTTATATATTGTTTTTATAATACCGTAGTGAAGACATTGCCGATACACAATATTATAATCTTCCCCGATTTTCATACTTTTTGGCACATTTTCCTACATTATTTATTCCTCTTTTCGTTCGCATATAATATGATGATACGTGTGTGTCTCTTTTGTGTTAGATAGACAAATTAACCTGCAGCTAGCTAAATGGCCATTGCAGCTTCACTTGTCGTCTTGCCCTTGGGCATTCTCTTCTTCTTCTCGGGTCTCCTTGTTAATCTTATTCAGGTTAGTCTGTTCTGTTACATATCTACTGCAATTTTTTCGTCATTCCAAATTCTTCGAATTCTCCACCCCGTAAAACTTCATTCATACATCTTATATTTCAAGTATATTATAAAACTGCTTATATACCAAAACTAAAAGCTTACTTTTTCTTTATTAATTAATATGAAATATAGCATTACAACTAAAATCTTACTTGAGTACATCTTTTATCAATGTATTAATAATGTACATTTTACAATATTTTCATATCTATTCAATATTTCATTTAAATTTCTTACCTGATAGTATTAAGTTTTACGAGATAAGAAATGGTTCCAAATTACAATCTCACGTTTAGAATAGTTTTGACTGTGACACTGTTAATCCTTTTGTGTAACCAGAAAAAAGTATATAACAATTGAATAAAATCAACTAATTACTTTTTAAATTTCCATAACATCGTGGATCGATCAGAATTTGAAGTTATCTTTTTTTTTCTTTCTAGGCATTGTGTTATTTGGTAGTACGGCCATTTTCTAAGAACACTTACCGAAGAATAAACAGGGAGGTTTCAGAGCTGTTATGGTTAGAGCTCGTCTGGCTTGTTGATTGGTGGGCTGGTGTGAAGGTATTACTTTACCAATTTTATCTTCCTTTATAGCATTAATCTAGTTGCTTATAAAGTTTAAATTGTCGCGTGCATGTATAATATGTTGCATTGTACTGGTACAAAAATAAAGTCGAAAATTCATTTTACCCCTGAAATTTTTGCTAGGTGTAAGCATTTGATTAACGAATACAAATCTAAATTGTCTGTAGTAAAAATTAAACAATCAAAAATGATTACTATATATATGCAGTTAAATCTGATTATAAATGTATGTTCGATCTGATTATACTTTGTCACGTGCAGATTGAATTATACGCAAATGATGAAGACTTCAACTTTATGGGTGATTCAAAGAGTTTATTATGAGACTTATAGTGAATATAATATCTGAATATATTTTTCAGATTAAATTTTTTTAATTGTTCTGTTAATAAAAATTTCCAGGAAAAGAACATGCACTTCTCATGTCCAATCATAGAGGTGACATTGATTGGCTTGTTGGATGGGTTCTAGCTCAGGTATGTTTATAAGTTGATAGATTGTATTGTTTTCAAAATAATCATTTAATTATGTATTACTGGTGTTGAGGGGAAGTGTCCTAACCACTCGATAGTTCTTCTTAAATCGTCTAGATCTAAAAACTACTTATCCGTCCCAAGTAAAGGTTAGAAGCAAAGGTCCAAAGCGCTCCCGAGTGCAAAGCTACGGGGAAAGACCATGTAAACAACTTTAGAGGGGGGGTTTAGAATTGAAGACCCGGTTTGTGTGATGTTAAACCAGGTAGAGACTTTACTCGAGAGCGACTGAAGATATACTCTATATAGATTGGGGTTTAGATCGTATAATGATGGTTTAAGCCAATGTGACTTACCGTTAACATGGGAATGTCTGCTATTTATATAGACATCTTCCACAAATGAAATGAATTCACTAGACTGTGCCAAGTGTAAGACACAGAACATGCCAACAAGACTAAGTTAGGCCCATGACCCATAATGAAGACTCAACCCATTTTTCTTTTGAACTTTTGAGTATAAATTAGTCATTCTGATAGAGTTTTGGGGAACATCGAAGTCTACCTCGGACCTTCGTCCTAGCGAGATAGTCCGGAGCTAGGTCCAAATCGAAGTTGCGTACCTTCGAATGTCCATCTCATCTCTTTAGTCATCATGTTCACTTGGTTCCCTATTATGAGGTCGCGTACTTTGAGCTGGGTTAGTGTCCTGGCCGGATTCTCCCGACTTCGAACCTTCAAAGGTCTCAGGATCAAATGATGTCTTCGGACCTTCCACCTTCGGTGTCATGTCTTCGACATCCCTTAAGCACTTCGGACTTTGGAGTGACCTTGGGGCCTTGGATGCTTGGACAACCTGAGATGCCTTAAAATTCGTTGTAAAGGCATCAATGAGATATTGGACATATTTCCGTATCAACAACTCATAGTTTATAAATTAATTAGATGATCCCAATAAATTTGTTTCAGGTGATTTTTTGTGAGGAAAAAAAAATCTTTTCAATTTATATTTTTTCTAAAACTAGTTTATAAGATATTGTTGACTTTTTAGTTAGTGAGTTACTTTATAACTTATACGTTAGTTTTGCAAAATGTATTAGAATGCCGACTCCTACTTGTGAGGCGCATGTTCTCCGCCCCTTAATTCCTTTTGATTTGTGCAAATATCTACATTTTTCCCATGACAATTACAAAACTACCTATTCACGGTAACTATGATGACTATACATATTTTTTTTAATTTCTCAATGGTATTCGCGCTTATGCAACTAAACCAGCGAGCATCCTCGATCCCTTTTTTAGTGGGTGGCTCTCCCAACGGTATCTTTTACATTCACAAGGCTCGAACTCAAGACCTTGTTTAAGTGAACTCAAGTCTCTTGCCACTTGAGTCAAGTATGAGTATGTGTATTGACTATGCATTTATGGTTTGCCATGACAGAGATCGGGTTGTCTTGGTAGTGCATTAGCTGTTATGAAGAAATCATCCAAGTTCCTTCCAGTAAGTAGCATTCTAAGGTTTTTTCGTTGTTTCCAATTATGAAAAGATGGGAAGATATATAACATGTAGGTTGATGTGCCATTTATTCAGGTGATAGGATGGTCCATGTGGTTTTCTGAGTACCTCTTTCTTGAAAGGAATTGGGCAAAAGATGAGATCACCTTCAAGGTATACCCTTAAAATTGAATGGATTTAGTAGTTTATTGCACTCATATTCTAACTTTAAACATTTTTAGAGATGTCATTTTTGTCTTGTTATTCATGTTTCTAGTTTCTACTACTTATTAGAGTTGATCTAATGTAGTTTACATTGTACCTCAGTCACTTCAAATATTACGGGATTATCCGCGACCATTTTGGATGGGACTTTTCGTCGAGGGTACTCGATTCACGCAAGAAAAACTTGTTGCTGCTCAAGAATACGCATCTTCAACAGGGCTTCCCATTCCAAGAAACGTTCTAATCCCGCGTACCAAGGTTTCAAGTGCTTCTTTCACTCTCATTTAATTGTTCAAGTTTTAGAAATAACACAAATGTATTAGTGAACCATGCACATAGGAGGCAAATGCATTGCCTTGGATTAGAAATTATTTTGTCAACTTTATTGGTTTTCATTTCTCATGCACGAACTATATATCTTGGATGAAAGGTATTGCATCTAGAGAAAATTGCTTAAGCTACTGCTCAATAATTTTAAATTAAAATTTTATTCAAACAATTACAGATAAAATACATAAAAAAAATTAAAATTTGACGAGAAATAAACTAAGTGAAAAAATAATAATTGGATTTAGCTACAATTCACAATTTATAAATTACTATACATTTGACTATAATCTTTTATATATGATACAAAATGGGCACTGTGATACATAAAATCTGCATATTTATTTAATATTTTCAGTTGGTCTCAGATATTATTGTAAACTAGTACACAAATGAAATTGATCTTTTAATATATACACCCGGCCCTCCCCCCTGTTAAGTTTCGAAAATATCTCCAATCGGATAAGTTGTAGTTGTTACAGTTGGAGCTGGAAGTGTAGTAACTCTAGATATTGAATGTTTGACAGCTCTATTTGAGGTAATTTATAGATCCATCTGAAGCTGGAAATAGCTCCAGATATGCAGCTGTTAAAAACTCTAGATTTAAAGCTCATACAGTTCAAGCTTTGGTTTCGAGATTGTAAAAGCTCCAAATCGTAGCTAAAATGATTTGGAGCTTGATGAGAATTGTGGTGCAGAAAAAAGGGAGAAAGGCACAATTGATCCTGTCGTATAGGATATATGGCACACGTAGTGCATCGTTTGCCACCAATATGATATTTCGTCCCATAATTAATTCGGTCGTGGCATCGAAAGGACAAATGGACTATTTATGACCAAAAAATTTGACCTGGCATGTCAGTCAAGGTCAACTTGACACCTCACATGCCACCTCATTAAATAAATTCAAAAATAAAAATTAAAACACCTTTAAAATAATTTCTTAACTTAAATTTCAGAATTGAAAAATATAAATAATTTCTTCAATTTAAAAATAAAATAAAAAAGAGAACGAAAATTATAAAAAAAAAATACTTGAAGAGCAAAAGGGTGCCAGATTTTTCTAAAAAACAAACATAAAACCATCTCCAATAACTTAAACTACACTAAAGAACAAAAATGGGACCATCTCCAATAGCTTAAGCCATACTTAACAGTAAATTAAGATTAAAATTTTTTTGGAGAAGAGTGTTGATTTCGTTACAAGGGTTACAGTGTGAAGTTTGGAGAAGTCGTCTAGTTAAGTTGTGTTTAACTAAGGACTATTCATTCTCTTTTCCTTTTCCTTTTCCTTTTCTAATTTTCGTTCTCTTTTTTATTTTATTTTTAAATTAACGAAATTATTCATGTTTTTTAATTCTAAACTTTAAATTAAGATTTTCTCGTTTTTTTAATAATTTTAAATTTATTTAATAATGTGGTATGTGAGGTGTCGAATTGACCTGTTGACTGACATGTCATGTTAGATTTTTTGGTCAAAATAGTTAATTTGTCCTTTTAATGCCACAACTAAAGAAATTATGGGACGGAATATCACATGGAAAAAAAACGATGCACTATGTGTGCCATATGCCCTATATGGCAGGACCAATGGTGCTTTTTTCCTCTAAAAAATAGGTTGGGCTAGTTGTAAAAGAAGGTGGGTGGGGGTGGTGAGAGAAGGCGGTTTTGAGGTGGTGGAAAATGGTGGTAGACGGTGGAAGATGCATGGTGGGTATTATGTTTGGAAAAGTAAAAATTTCGTGATTTGTATCTAAGAGTTAAAAACGTTTTGGTGTGTATTTTTGTAAGAAGTGTCAATAATAAGTTCTACAACTATAAAGATAAATATAAGATGGGTGAAAGGTTAACTTTTGGTCTTTCAATAATTACTAATTTTTCATGTGTAAAACATGGATGCTTCTGTAATTGTTTAAATATAGGGCATTCCAGTGAGAAGATAATGTTTTGTAGGAGTAGATTTTGTAATATATCCTAAGAATTCAAAGATTTCATCGTGAGTATTTAATTGTTGATCAATATAGTAGGGCTGATATATATATTCTACTTTATCATTTCTTCTACATTATGAACTTTTCTCCTAACTCATTTCATTTTTATTTAAAATTTATGTTTGGATTAACGGAGAGTTGAATTATGACGGAGGAGAATATATATTTAAGGCTATGTATTGGAGATTTAAATTCTAGACGTTTTGTATGTATTGATTTTTTGGGTGGAATTTTTTGATATAGACTGGTACTTGATGTAAGATGTGGACGATATATTTTTACGAATTTCGTTTGTAATCTTTCGTTGAGAGTATTTCTTATGCTCTCAACATTTTTAATAAAAAAATTTATCGTTTAAAAATATACATTTATATATATTTAAGGGGATTTTATGTTATGCTGAAATCTTAGAAAAAGTAAAAAATTTCTAAAAGATAGGAAAATCAATGTTTTTTTTTTTTTTTGACTTTTAACGGTCTGACCAGCCGAGTTACTTAAATAATCGATGTGACACACCTTTTTCGTTATGCTTTTATTATATATGTTATAGTTTTAAGTTGTTATTATTGAAAGTTTCAGTTACATTTTTAACACATTTTGTTACTATTCTAAAAGATGATGTATTGATTTTAATGCGTTGGAATTGTATGCTTCAATTATGATTTTAACCTTTTTTATTAATTTTTTATGCGAATGTATGATGGTTTTTAAGAGTTATATTATAGTTTTAAGATGACTTGTTATAATTTTAACTGACAATTTAATATCATTAAATTATTAAACAACTATTAAGTAAGTATTAAAGTTTCAGAGATACCATTAAAATACCAATAAACACATATAAAATAAATTACTTGAGACATTCAATCATTACAATATTGAAACATACAATCATCAAAAGTTTTTTAAACATCTATTCTCATAAAAAAAATGCAATAAATTTGCATTCGGTGTTTTTTGTTGCAAAATGCAACCCGAGTTTGTTATAATATGATTTTCCGGTTAAACTCGTTCTTGTGAGCTTTTTGCCTTTTTATTGATTTTATTCTTGTGTTTGTTGCTTCAATACTCTAATGAGACATTTGAAAAATCTATCACCAAATCAATGTCATCCTCAACACCAGCTTAAGACATTTACTAATCGGGTTAGAACCATAACAACTCATCATATTATCACACCAGTGCTTAAAAACAAAGAAGTAACATGCAAGATAAACTAAAACAGTAACATTAATGGTTAAAACAAAAACAGTACATTTAAAACTATGACAAAGTAGGATATACAATACAAACTAAAACCGTAACATTGATACAAAAAACTATAAAAGTGCCTCTAAAAGCTATAACAATATATTTGTAAAAAATCAAACAATAAATATATCTTATAAGCAAGAATACTAATGTTGATGCTTAAAACTACAATAATAAGTACTAAAACTATTACATATGCGACAAAAACAATAACATACAAAAATATACAATATAAGCTAAATATAACAATATTAATGATAAAAACCATACAAATACCAATTTGTCTTACAACTATAACAGTAACTTTTAAAACAATAATATAGGACAAACATATAACAAAAGTTAAAAACAGTAACATTGATGCTCAAAAATTTAACAATGTATCTTAAAATCATAACAATGCCTTTTAAATCATAAATATTTCACCAGATGCTAAACACTAACGTTGCTACTTAAAATTAAAATAATATGTTCTGAAACTATAACATATGCGATAAAACAATAGCATGCAGAAATATTCAACACAAGCTAAAAACTATAACAATTATGCTTAACACTATAACTTCAACTCTTAAAACCATAACAAAACACCAGATAACATGAGTCAATTTTCAATGTACGGATTTCAAATCTAGAATCAAATTTGAAAACGTAAATCTCAAAATCACCAAAAAATAAAAAGTAAAAGGTCAAATTTCAATTCCAAATGATTCCGGTAAGTATGTGTAGAGTATTGAGAAAGAAAGGGAGAAGAGAAAGAGAGAGATTGGTGTTTCTCTCACCGATTTTTATTGTGTGAATCGGATTTTCCTGTAGATTAGGAAAATCTTTCCTTTTACTATACTTACTATTATATTATTTTTTTAATAAAATATATAATTTGAATACTTAGAATTTGTAGTACTCATAGCATAATATTTTCACAACATTTTGGTTCCATAATAATTAATCAAAATTTTCATATATGGATCAACGTTCACTTTTTGTGTCCATTGCAAAATGCAGGGTTTCATTGCGACAATAAACAATTTACGCCCATTTGTTCCCGCTATATATGATATGACAGTTGCCATTCCCAAAAGCTCTCCGGCACCTACAATGATAAGCCTCTTCAAAGGACAATCTGCAGTGGTAAATCTTCGGGATCCAAATGAAATTTAAATATATAATTTTATTAAAGTATTTAAAATTAAACACCGTTAATCTATCAAAGTTAAAATCAAAAGAATTGTTTTCAATAGTTAATTTTTTATGGTCAATGAGAAATGCATGCCTATGATGCTGATGGCTTCCGATTTTCACAACATTATTAAGGTGCATGTCCATATGAGACGACAATTGGTAAATGAATTACCCAAAACAGATGAAGGGATTGCACAATGGTGTAAAGACTCATTCGTAGCTAAGGTACAACATACTTTTCTAATGATATTTCGATTTTAGTATGCATTGTATCCTTCGATTTATTGAAATAAGACTAACTCATTTTATGTACGATAAATTCCGTTTAAAAGAAAAATATGTGTGTTAAATTGAAGATCACTCAAATTATACTATAGTACTTATTGCGTCTTCTTAACCAGGACAAGTTGCTCGATAAGCATAAAGTTGACGGTGCCTTTGGTGAAAAACAACAACACATCGAACGTCCAATGAAATCCCTTTTGGTAATTTGTCTTGAATTTATTGGTCATGCATATAATCTCAAATTAGATCATGTGATACTCATGCTGTGACAATAATATATAGGTTGTCTGCTTATGGACCGTGTTAATTATCTTGGGAATCTTGAAGGCTATCCAATTATCTTCAGTTTTTTCCTCGTGGAATGGCATCATATTTTCAGTCGTTTCTTTGGTGGTTGTGACTACTCTGATGCAGTATCTGATTCAAGTCTCACAGTCTGAGCGATCAACGTCAGCCAAAGTTGCACCTCCCAAACGATAAATGTTGAAGAGTCTTCAAGGAAAAATTAAACAACGTTGAGTTTTGAGAAGAACACTCCGATTACTATGTGCATTACATGTATCTTTTGGAATCGTAGAGATTCATTTATATCAAATTATGGTCTTTATTTTGGACTAATTATTATGTATCATGTGGGTTGACAATTTTAATGTTTTGTCACTTATAACTTTCCATATCATATGAGAAATAAAAGATGTTGAAAAACAAGATTGTGAACATATTTTCAAAACTATACATATATATCTTTTCACATGAAACTTGGAAACAAACTGATATGTTGGAATTATGAGGACCCATAATCCGGCCTAGGGCCCACGCTCAGGACCGGCTTAAGATGGTCAAAGCATTCACAACACATCAACTGACGATTTTACCACAATGCTTCGAGAGCTTCTATACTTAGAGATCTCCCCACCTTGAGCAAGGAAGCCTTGTGAGGCCTTGAAGTGCGAGGACATATTCGTCACCCTAAACCCACAAGGTCGTGCCCCTCGAGCAGTGACGACCTACGAGCAACTTAGATTCATAAAGAAACATGTCACATGTCACATGTCGAATATTGATCTATATATAGATGGATTTGTTCCCTCATTGATGACTACATATAATCTAGCATTTATTACACTTTGACTAACTCAATTCCTACTTTTGTGATAAGTTAGTTTGTGATTATACCAATTAAAGAGTGAGTTATATGAAAGTGTGACCATTTGCTATCATATCTTATCTTCTTATTATATTATTGTATTTTTTTGTAACATTTTATTGGCGCCATATGTGGAAATGTTGCGAAAAGTCATGGTAGCTTCGAAAGTCTCTTAGACTATAAGGCAAGAGGAGGCTTTGGTAGCATCAAAGGGATGAACGAGAGTTCGATTGTAACGGCATATGAATGGGTTAGTAGAAAGTGTGGGGGAATCATCAACACAACTTCGGGAAGCTCCAAAGGCATGAAAAAGCACCACGGGTAAACACTCAACCACAGCCCTCAGAGCTGTGCCAATGGCGGCGGATGAAACCATCTGTAAGCAGGTAAGGAGGGACAAACCGCAGGGAACATCAACAAGTTACGAGGCTGCAGAACAAGGTTTGAGTTTGAGAAGCCTACCAACTGCTAGACGCAAGAGATCCCCGTGAGGCGAAGGGTAAACAACGTGAACCCGTCAAGAACCCTTGAACTAGCTTAGGAGAACAGAGAAGGAAGTTCAAAGTTTGGAAAATTGGCATGAGGGACGCGAAGCCCAAGAATCTGTATCTAGGGAAGAAAGGGGACACTAGAAGGGCCATTAAAGCTCGAGGCATTGAAGGTCATCATGGAAGTAGAGATGACCTAGAATATAGATGGAAAGAAGGACGTAGCCAAGATTACGAGGCAACAATAGGAGGTCTCAAAGGGAACATTGTCGATAAAATAGGCACGGAAGTAGAGCCGGAGCGAGAAGAATAAGTACCACAAAAAAACTTGAGGAGATGACGATGTGAAAGCTTCTAGTCAAACAAAGAACAGTGCGAAAAGAGCAAGAAAAACTTACTAAAATTCTACGGGCGAGGGATATAATTGAGTTCAACCATGACGTGGCACCAACCCCCATTTTCGGACAACTTAGAGCAAAAAAGCCACATGTAAACTTACCGAACTCGATCCCAATCTTCAATGTGAAGACTTGTCAGTTCAAACTTTGAGCAATAAATATATGAGGAGACGATGATTTGCATTGGTTATGGAAGTGCAACGATGGCAACCTTATTCGAGCAAACGTTGTGAGGTGCTGCAATGGAATGGTAACTGGGTGGAAGCAGGATCCATAATATCGCACGACCAACACATGTTACTATTCACCCTCATGTTTGCAACATTCATAAGTAAAAGGAAGCCATGCGTACATCTGGAGAGCATTGTCTAGAGGCAGGATGAAACATTAAGAAACTACATACATCCTTCAATGAGGGAATATAAGTCGTCGAAAAACATGAACTGAGTAAACAAATTAAATACCTCTACTCAAACACCACCAACGAAAGCTTAGAAATGTTCTTAGTAGAACATACCCCAAAGAGTGAGGCAGAGCTTTGAGAAGTTTTCGCGATGTTGTCAGACGCATAGGATACTTAACGAATTTTTCCCATTAGAGAGCGGCGGCGATACGACAGAGGCGCACCAAGGGTTCATTTGAGAGAGGGGCTCGGAATAGATCAACGATCCAGGAAACAACTACAGTGGCCACAAAACCAACGACGATCACTACTTCACGGATGGTTGACCTGCACATAACTAAGGCACAATTAGAAGGAAAACCTAGGCACAATACAACATGAAAACTATGTGATCTGGCCAGAAAAAGGTCGTGAAACTAACTTCACCCGTTCCTTACAACAATATTGTCATTATTATAGCAATCAGATCATGACACCAACGATTGCACCACCCTTAGAAACGAGATCGAGAGGCTTATAATGTTAGGTTACATCAACAATTTCATGTTAAGACGAGAAGATGTTGCGACTGAGAGATCGACATTGGCGACCCAGAATAAGCGACCCGCGCCTCGACCAAATTACACTCAAAAGAACAACAACCAAAACAACTACCGCCCAAGTCAAGCACAATAAAACCAACAGACCAAATACAATCCCAAAGGGGGATAGTCTAAATGCAAGAGACAAATTAACGTCATCCCATGGGGTCCTACGTGTAAAAGCCGCAAAAATTCGGTATGTATTAAAAATTTATTTAAAAATTAAATTATATTATTCCAAAATTAAACCGTAAATATTGAAGTAATTTTAGAAATTCAACGCAGCGCGAAAACGCTCAAAAATTGTTAACGGGTGATAAAATAATAATAAAAATAACAAAATAAAAAAAATATTTATTTTATTTTTATATAGCTTAAGTTCGACTTGAATATCCCCGGGAATCAATTTCGCATTTTTCTGGAAATTATTTACGAGCCGTTCGGGAACCAGAAGACGCTAGGTGTATATAGTGGTATAAAGACCAGAATACCCTTAAAATTGTCTTCATCTTCTTCCCCAAATTACACCTTCTCCCGTTCCAAACCAAATCGGCCCCAAATCGACTCTTCCTTCCCCGCTCCGGTTCACTCCTCAAGCCACCGTCCCCTCTCCCGGATCGACCGGGCACGGACCGGCCGAAGGCCGCATGGCCGCCGCATGTCGCGCTCCCCGTGCGCTCACGCCGCACCTTCCACCCAAGCTCCGCCTATAAAAGGGGCGGCTCCTTCCCCCTATTCAACCGCACCTCCATATCCACCGATTCCTTCCCCCTCCGCACACCACGGGAAAAATTAGTAAGAATGCCGATTACCCAGCCTCGTCACCACTGCAGTTTCACTACACCACGATTTCTCGTCCTGTTACCCAATTGAATTCGACTTCGATCCTGCTGCTAGAGATCGAAGCATCTCCATCGAGTCATCTTTCTCTTCGTCCTCACCCGACTCAGCTCTGATTCAATTTATCCGTTGAGTGAGAGACTTCTTCCTTCTTCCTTTTTTTCCATTTGGGATGGGTATCTGTGTTTGGATGTGATTGCTTTCGAGATAGAGTCAAGATTCCGCTTTCCTTTAGTTTATGTAATTCAAGATTGGTTCGATCGGTTTGCAACTTGGTTACGTTCGAACGGAATTTTAGTGCGTGCTTTGTTTCCTTCTTCTACGTACTGATTGAGACATTGAATTTTAGCTTTTGATCTTTTATTTTATTTTTTTTATACGGCAAAGGTTCGAACCCCAACCTATTACTTGTAGTTGGTGAAGCGTTTTAACCTACTGATCTTTTGATCTGTTATTGTGAGTTTTCAGGTTGATGATATTTTGTGCCAATTTGTTTGCATATTTTATCCGTAGTAACTGTGAGATGAATCTGGATAATACTCAGTGTAGTAGTATTGACTAACTCTGCATATTCTAACCTTGTTTAACATGTCAAAGGCTTTGTGTTTTGGATGGTTTTGGTGAGTGTTGTGACTTTATTGGTTCGTACTATTTGCTTTACTATGATGTATGGCTTAGCATCCTTGGTGCTCCACAGTTGAAGTTTGAATTGACATACCATACATGAGTTGTTTTAATGTTGTTTGGACACAGGGGTCCCCTTTTAGAAAGTGTTCTTTAGTTGGTCCATCAATCATTTCTTGCCTCTAAATTATCAATTCATGACTA
>JAYMSP010004923.1:0-14914 GCA_036897095.1 Plantago elongata
TAAAGATGAAAGTGTTCCCAAACTACTGACCTCTTTCTCTTCTTTGGCGAACCACCAGCTGCTGATGGGTTATCCTCCTGTGTATTAGTAGCAACACTCTCCGAAGGTGTCGGTGTCGACATTGGTCTGTAAATTACAAACACAAAGATAATATTGAATTAAAGAAGAATAAAATCAATGGATGAGTAAAAATTGAATTCAAATGAGTTACGACTTACCAATGTAATTTGCAGACGGAAACAATGAAGACGGCGGACGGTGGCTGACAGAAGAAAAATGGACGGTGCGGACAGAAGAAAAACGGACACCAGAAATCGGAAAGAAAAACAGACAGAAACACGGACACCATAAATCGGAAAGTCGGACGGTGGGGACAGGGTGCGGACGGTGGTGGACGAAGGTGGATGGTGGCGGACTGTGGATAGAAGACAAAAAAGACGAAAACAGAAGAAGACCGGTGGCTGTGTCTGTGTGTAAACTATAATGTGTGTGTAATTGTGAATGGAGGAGGTGTGGAGAATTAGGTTAGGTCAAAATCAAATATGAAATAATAAAAATACCCCTGTCTAATGGATGAACGGATATCCACGGATATCTGGCGGATTTATCCGTTTTATCCGTTCAAAACGGATGAAGGAAAACCCCATCTGCGATCTGGTCCATTTTTTAACGGATCGATCCGTATCCGTCCGTTTTCCGCGTATAACGGATCGGATTCACGGATACGGATAAAATGAGCAGCCCTAATCAGAACAGACCATGGTACTGAATTTGTCAATTAGTACATAAAAGAGTTTTGTACCTGCAAAGGTATACAACATCAACTATCTTCAGTAACGACACCACAGTAAAATAGTGTTGTTGAAAGGAAGAATATGACCCTTAAACAAGCTGCAAGGACAATGCTAGTTTATGCTAAAATAAGCGAGATTTATTGGGTTGAAGCTCTAAATACAATATGCACTCAGAATAGATGTTTGGTAAACAATTACCATGACAAAACTCCCTATGATCTATTGGTTGGTAGATCCGCTAATATCAAACATTTGAAACTGTTTGGTTGTAGATGTTTTGTTCTTAACAATGGGAAATAATACTTGAGAACATTTCAACCAAAGGCTGATGTAGGTGTATCTTCTGGTTATTATATGAATAGCAAAGCCTACAGAGTATACAACAAGAGAACAAAGCAGATTGAAGAATCAGTTCATTTAGTATTCTATAAAGGAAGCAAGAAAATACCCCTTGATGAAGAACTCTCAGATAAATTGAAGGAACTCCTAATTAAGGATTAGGAAGAAGAACCCTCAGAAAGGAGAAACTCTATCATTAATATTGAGGATATTCTGATGAAGAGAAGCATGTTGTGCCTAGTAACAACCAGATGACTCTTAGACATGATGAAGAATTTCCTATGAGGATTCCAGAAATGAAACTGAGAATATTCATCGTAGAGACCTTTCTGAAAATAACCTTTCTAAAAGACGTATTCCAAAAACCTCTAATACTGAACAAGTGTCTGATATTTACCACACTTCTAGTGTACAAAATATCACTGATACTGAAGAAGTATCAAGTCAGAATCATAGTGATTCACATTCTAATCACGTAGATAATTACCTTACTATTTCAAAGCCAATTATGAAATGGATTAGCGATCATCCTGAAAAGGATGTGATTGGTCCAATTGATCAAGGTGTTAGAACTGGGAGAGAAATAGCTGAAAATGCTGATTCTCTCTTTGGATGTTTCATCTCAAACATTGAACCTAAGACTATTGAAGATGCATTAAAGGATGAAGACTGCATCTCTGCAATGCAAGAAGAGTTGGATGAATTTGAGAGAAACAAGTTCTGGAAACTAGTTCCATTTGTAGAAGGAATATTTGTGATTGGAACTAAGTGGGTTTTCAGACAAGATGAATGAGTCTAGTGAAATAACCAGAAACAAGGCTAGGTTGGTTGCCAAGGGATTTAACCAGACTAAAGGCTTAGACTTTGACGAGTCATATGCACCAGTTGCAAGATTGGATGCAATCAGACTATTTATAGCCTTTGCAACTCATAATGACTTTAAAGTTTATCAGATGGATGTTAAAAGTGCATTTCTGAATGGTGAACTTGCTGAGGAAGTCTATGTTGATAAACCACCAGGCTTTGAAGTTTCCTTAGAAAGTAGGATGGTCTATAAGTTACATAAAGCTCTGTATGTACTGAAACAGGCTCTAAGAGCATGGTATGACACTTTAGCCAAATACCTTTTGGAAAGTGATTTTAAGAAAGGTGAAGCTGATAAAACTTTGTTTACCTTAAACCATGATGGAAAACTACTTTTAGTTCAAGTATATGTTGATGATATTATATTTGGATCTAAAGACAAGCAACTTTGTGATGACTTTGCTGATCTCATGAAGAGAAATTTTGAGATGAGCATGATGGGAGAATTGAACTATTTCCTAGGATTGCAAGTCAAGCAACTCAATAATGGAATATTCATTAGTCATACAAAATATGCAAAGGATATGCTCAACAAGTTTAATCTGAAGACTTCTGAAAAGAATGCCAAGATACCTAAGAGCATAGGAACCAAAATGACTTATATTTAATCTGATAAGAGTGTTGAAGAACATAAATATAGAAAGTTGATAGGTTCACTTCTCTACATTACTACAAGCAGGCCTGATATTCAATATGCAGTTGGTGTGTGTGCTAGATCTCAAACAAATCCCATGCAATCACACTACAACATTGCTATGAAAATATTAAGGTATGTCAAAGGTACTGTAGAAGTTGGAATTTGGTATCCTAAAGAAAGTGGATTGAGTTTAGTTTGTTACTCAGATGCTTGATTGGAAAAGTTTTTCAGGAACTTGTCAGTTTCTGGGAACTAAACTTGTCTCATGGTTTCAGCAAGAAGCAAAACTCAATTGCTACTTCTACCACAGAGGCTGAATGTATTGTTGTTGGTGGTTATGCTACTCGTATACTATGGATACAACAACAACTCAGAGACTAAGGACTCAATGAGGAGAAAACTCCCATTTTCTGTGACAACACAAGTGCTATTGCGATTACTAAGAATCCAAAGATGCATGCTAGAACTAACAACATTGATGTTAGACACCACTTCATCAGAGACCATGTTGAGAAACGCAATATAGAGATTCTAAATGTTGGTACTGAAGATCAACTCATAGATATCTTCACTAATCCACTCCAGGAAAGTAGATTTTTAACCTTAAAACATAGTCTTAGGTTAATGGAGTTACCACAAAACTGAAAAGTTCTAAATCTCTAAAAGAGTAAGTAAGAATCAAAGAAAAGGAAATAGGTTTCTGAAACGGGTATTTAGATAACCTATGTGAAAAGAAGAATGATAAGGTTTATGAGACTTATGACTCTGAAAGCCTAAGATCTTCTGGAAATAAAAGTCCATAAAGACTGGTTGGTATATAGTCCATATGTATATAACACTAGAACTAAAAACTATGGACATGTCAATATCGAATGGTAATTTTTGAAACAAGGAATTCAAAAAACCATTTATGTCATGAAGTATGAGGGAACAAATAGTCCATCAAAGTACATTTATCTGAGAGTCAAACATGTCTAGGGTTTTGTGTTTTTACCATTTATAAGATAAGTAACATAAAACTAAGACTTCCTCTTTGAATGATAAGACCAAAGGTTTCTAGTCTCTCACACTAACAATGAGTTATGGATATATATATTGCCAAAATTCATTAAGTGGACACGGAAACATATGTTGATTGATATCATTACAAAGATATTCAACCATAGTCCTTGATGAATAAACGTTTGATCTCAATGGGTGAGATTAAATCTCGGCAAGTAATGTCTGTTGCAAAAACAATCATGGCCCACTTTGCATTTAATGTAAAGTAGAAAACGTATACCACGCCGATGAAATATACACAGATACACATACAAATTTATATACGTATGTTGTATCTATGTAATTCTATCCTACTATATATAAAGGATTCTGGTAAGAGGCAAATACTTTTACCAAATCCGGAATTTTCACTTGCATCAGAACAGTAAAAATTGTCTAAGTTTTCTGCAAATCCTTCTGTTAATCATCTGTTTTTTATTTAGTCTCCTGAAAAGATAGACTAAATTCTCTCGAATTCAAGCACTTCTTCTCTAATCTTACCCAGTACTCTATATAAAGAGATGGCAGCCAGAAAGACCTCATCCAAGAACTTATTTGTGACCGCTTCTTCTCCTGAAAAGCAAGGAGAAAAAGTTTTGCAAGTGTTCAACAAACGCTTGATGGGTGATTTCAACCCAGAGGACTGGACCTCCAGCCTTAAAATGAATTGGGGAGCACATATGGTTGAGAAATACCTGAATGTGGCTATCTCTTCCACACCAAACAGTAACTTGGTTGTGAAGATGATATCCAAGGCTCACATCAAAAAGTTTCTCAGTGTTGCACCCACTGGATTGTCCCCAGTTGATGTCTTGGAGTTTTACAACTCTGCCCAAGCCTACACAAGGATTGTGAACAACGTTGAAGAATCATTCATAAAATCTCAGGTTCTAGGTGTAGAAATACATCTTTATTGTGACTCTTTCTGCAAAATCTTCAGTCTCAAGAACCGTGGGACAACATTTGAGATAAACACGAGAGACAAGTCTCTGAATACAAGTGTAAGAGTGTTGTATGAAGAAGCAGCAAATGACAAGATTGAGGACTGACCCTCTTCTTTCATTCTGGGAGACATCAGAATAAGACACCTCTTTGAGCACTAGAATTTGCTGGCCAGCATCCTTCACAGGTTCTTAGATGGCAACAAAGGAGGGATTGACTAGATTAGTCTGGAGAGATGGATGATAATCGCCATTCTCCAGAAAGAGCTAAGCGACAGTGATAACCTCTTCAATTGGGGGAAATATCTCTTCATGAAATTTGTGAACAGGGTCAATGAGTTTGAACTCAAAATTGTTAAAGGTCGTGCTGACACCAAGTATATTATGCACTATGGTCTAAATGTTTGCTACATTTTAAAGAAATGTGGAGTTGTGCTCAGAGAGCACATGGACATCCTGATGACCAACAATATATACCGACACGATCATGAGGAAGCCTTGAAAAAGGTTGCCAAAGATGAGTTGGTTGCTCGGGGAGAAGGGGTATCTAAAGTGATACAGGTTGAGGTCCAAATTGCAAAGAAACCAAGGACCAATAAACCTCGGGCAAGGAAGAGGATAAAACTTGTCATTGATGACACTCCTCAGCTAGAGAGGGCAACACAAGTTGTTGATGCCCAACAACTTCTTCCAGTCCAGAAGGACTCCAGCACAGAAAGGACATTCTTGAGCTTACGCAAAATGCCAGAGCTATCTGTGAATGAGCTCAATGAAATCGATGAGTCTGTCCCAGACATTGATATGGACTCAGAGGATGACGTGCCCCTTCAAATGGTACTCAAAAGATCACGGATAAAGACTCATGGTGGAGCTTCTGGCTCAGCTTCACTGACCAAGAAAGCTTTGGTTGCAGAAGATGCAATCCTAGAGAAGTCAGTTGAAGATGTCACACCTCAACATGTAGATGAAGGCTTGGTTGTGGATGACCGAATGATTGAAGATTCTGACATTACTTCCACATTCAAGGTACCAGCAGACTTGATTGTTGAAGAAATTCATGTACCTGAGCTGGTTCCTCAACCTTCTGAGAAAGATCAACCTAAGACGGGAACTCAGAATTATCAAATAGAGGAAAAGTCCGAAGTACCAGAAACGTCAAACCATGAATTGGAAGCCACAATGACTGAAGATACACAGGTACCAAGAATAGTCTATATCTAACTTGTGAAACATTTGAACAATGTTTAACTTGTTACTCATAAATTTCCTTTGTTACAAGCTTTCATGGAGACATCACATCAGGTGGGAAGATATTGAACCCACCCATATGAATGAAGAAGAGGTTCATGCAACCTCTGCACCACAAGAACAAGAGCATGTGCAACAGGTAATCAATTGTCTCTGAAAAGAAACAATTTTGTACTTATCAAAATTCTTGTGAGTTTCTAACTTCATATTGTCTCTTAACAGGCTCCAACTGAGAAAGCTGTTGAAGTGGTGGAAACACCACAAACACAAGAGATTCAAGAGGTTGAAAAACCTTCTGAAGAAATTGTTTATGAGCCTTTAATTGTGGAGGTATGTAAAATAAGAATTATTTTCTCAGTGATTAACTTGTGAAAATCAATTTGCTTAATCAAATGCTTTGCTTCTTTGAATAGGTTCATTCTGAAAAGAAAAGGTGACTGAGGACATTGTTTCGACCTCTACAACACCAATGGAAATAGACACGGACGCATTGGCTAAGTCTCTAGAAAGGTTGACAGAGACCACTTCAGTTTCTGAAAGAATTGATTCTGAGCTTCCTAACTTTGATGTAAGTGAAACTCTAAAAAATATATATCTTTCCAACACCCTTATGTATAACATTTCTAAGCATTAAGTTTGATTTTAATTCTCAGGCTGAAGCAGAAAGAATGGTTGAAGAGGAAGCAGCCACTCTTCTGACCACGGTATCTGAAACACCTATTGCTCCAGATGTCGAAGTAAATGAGCCTAGACTGGATATACATGTATGCTCAAAAATACTTATACTTCTCTATTCTCATATAACCACAAGTAAGTTTGAACAAAACTACCTTGAAACCTTTCTTTCAGGCTCAATTGATACCAGTGAACGATGTGGAAGCACCACTTGATTTGATGAAGATTTTCCATACAATCACCATGAAACGACATGTAAAATGCTTTAGGCAATGACAAAAGCTCAGAAAGGCTGACTTGACAGAGCTTGTCAAGGTGATTGACCACAAAGAGAGGAGGGCAAGAGCCTTCAATCTGGAGAATTACGTTCATGCTATGTTCCCTATTAAGGATTACTCTCATTATACACTGATGCATGACAATTTTACTTATGACATTGGGAAGAAACTGATGGATGCCTTCAATGCTGCAAATGAAGAGACTAGAAGGCAGATGGCTCTAGACCCTGCAGTGCCCGAAAGACTCAAAGTTTATCCCTCTGAACAAGAGGAAGTAAATGGGCAAAGGATTACACTTCCTACTGTAATCAACCTGGTTTCATATGAAGAGGAAGAAACTGATCAGAATGATATGGATTACTCATCTGAACATCCAGAAAGCGATGATAATAACAATCAATCCGATGATGAAGATGATGTTAGTCCTTAACCAGGAACTGGTGGAATGGCACAAGGGAATGCCGGAACAGGGACTCCACCTGCTCCAGACACTACTGAGATAGACCCACCATCATCATAGAAATTACCACCTACTGCTGACCAACAAGACCAACAAAACTCTAACGATCAAAATCATCAAGCCGACCCCTCTAAAGAACGTAAACCTATTGAATCCAGAGTGACAAGTTTCAAGGAAATGTTGGAAGAAGAAAGTAAGCCTGGTCAAGAGTACCAATCTATGATTGAAGATAAGGAAGTCCAATTGCTAATAAATGAGGCAGAGAATGCCAAGGAGAAGACACTCCTTGCTGAGAAATAACAATTGAAAAGAGATATTGATGCCACGCTGCAGAGTTGGACGCTCTGGTGACAGACGATATAGAGCATGATGTTAAGGATGCATCAGATAGGCCACTTATACCTTCATCTTAGAAAGACAACGCCAAGGGTAAAGGAAAAATGGTTGCTGGGCTCGACAACATTGATCAGAATGATCACATCTAGTGAGCATTTATGATGATGATGATGAGACACATGATATTGCTCCAGAAAGGGATGCAATTCTCCTCTACCATTACAAGAGGGAATTTCTTGCTCCACACATCTTCTCATCACCTGCCATTACTTCCAGAGACGGGAAATTCCTCGGACGAAGTACTGTGTTTGCTAAGCTGCGTTCTGAGCTAGTTGTTGAAAATTCCCAGGTACTTCCATATGTACCATCTGACCTTAAGCCGATAGCTAAGCTCTTACTACACAGAGCCACTAGCATTGCATTGTCTCAGAAAGATCTAGGCATGGTCTGAGATGAAGACTGCAACAACGCCAACAAGTCGCTTGAAGAAGCACAATATGTTATTCAGAAATTAGAGGCTATCTCCCATCCACTTGAAGAGCGAAACCAAAAGAAGCAGTTACTCCTTAAAGAGAATCAAGAGCTCAAAATTGAAGTCCAGAAGCTTGTTCAAGTTCATAATACTTTACAGAAGAACATTGATTTGATGTCTCACTCATACGTTAGTTTGAGTCAGTCACTCATGACTATGGGGGAAGAGAATCTACCTGACCAGAAAGGCAGAGGAAGGAAGAGAAAACAACTACCTTCCTCCACAAGTCAAGTTCCAGAATAGGACACACCTTCCGAAGAACTCGAGGTTACAAAAACCAGTGTGAGATCTTCCACAAGGCTAAAGAGATTAATAACTAGGGGTTCCAAGGCCCTTGTTATAACTGAAAGAAATAAGCCTTCTGATCAAGAAGAAGAAAAGAAACAGGGAGAATTCCAAGGTCTGGAAACCTGTAAGTCTCCAATTAAAAATTCCAACGATGATGATGATGAGACAGATACAGATGAGAATCCACTTTAGTAGAGAAGGAAACTGGGTAGCCTTCCTGAACCACCACTGGTTGTTAAGCCAATTAATGCCAGAATTCCTTCTGGTAATACCAAGTAGATTCAAGGTGGATCTTCCAGCACAACCCCCAGAAAGCAAGTAGAACTGGAAAAAGGTCTTAACATAAAGAGGTGCAGGGACTTACAGTTTGGTAGAGTTCAAGAGAAAGAACAAGAAAAACCAGTTGTTGCCCAGATTGAGTATGTCAAAACTAATGATAGTAGTTCATCCTATAGATGCATACATCTTCAGAATGGCTACTGGATACTTGAGCTACAACATCTGCTACTCAACAAGAAGTTTCCAGAACCTATCTACAATCAAATGATAGCAAGGAGAACCAACAAGCCTGCACTGCTAAATCCAGCAAACACTCAAAAATGGCTTGATTTTAAGGTTTATATAAGGACTGAGGCTTTGAAGAAGCCATTAGATTTTATATGTCCTTATCCCAAGCCTGATGAGATTAACAAGACCAAGATTTTGGATGGTACTCTCAGCAAACATAACAGACTAGGAGTTGAACCTTATGAGTCATTTTTCATGACAAAGGAACAATACCTGAATGACAATGCATACTTGGAGAGATTTACAAGTATCACCAGTTATCATTGTTGAAGGTAAAACATGCATGGGTATGGGGTAAATACCTTTGGGTCAAGAACTTAATTTGTTAAATCTAACAAAGAACATGCCAAAACTTACAAGGACATTTGTGAACTAGCCAGAAAGACAGAGCTCTCTGTGAGAAGGTTACTTTATGAATATTCAGAAGACTGCAGAAGGGTTGACACCCATTGATCCAGAGAGATACTGAAGAACTTAAGGTTTCTGAACCTAAGTTAATTTTTGAAGACTTGAAGACTAGTATGTTATGATGTTATACTTAGAGCTTGGTTTCTCATGTTGTCCTAATTTACTTGGTAGCTTTTGTAACTCTGTTGAGTGTACTTCATTGTAATGCATTTGTAAAAGTTATCTTATGCTCTGTATAGTTCTTTCTGATGATCATACTCTCAAATATCATTTATAAGAAGATAACTTGTCAGCAAAGATCACTCCTTGTGATTTGGTTGGTGTTTACTTTCTGCACTTAATTTATCTGATTGAATATCATTTGAAATGATTAAGTGGTGGATTGGTTTCACTTCTGTGTTTGTAATAGGACTTTGAGATAGTCATGATTGACTGATCAAACTTGTTATGAATAAATGTTAGTATTTTTTATCAATCACCATATGACTCATCTTTAGTACAAAATGGTGACTAGTCTCTTAGTGCTCTTGAACATTGTAAAAGAGAAAATCAATTAGTATGTTAGTCTAGTTAAACTTGTAATAGGATGTTTTAGGTCTCTAAATGTAATTTTATATTTTGAGAAGGCCATGAAGAAGGATCCTAGCAACGGATTTCAATCGAACATTTGAAGACTGAAGATTGCACAAGTTTGATGAAAACATAAGGTTTAATCTCCTCAGATAGACTATGTCCTGAAAGCATATTGTATAGTGCAAATATAGTACATAACAAGTCTCTGAACATATGACATCATCGAGTCAAGGATCATGCTAGATTTCAGAAAGGCTCATGTGTCCGTTGAGACTACAAGACAAGAAATAGTACAGTGCATTGATTACACCAGCTGAAAAGTCAATCGACGCATAGTCTTCTCTGAAAATGAGAAAGGGAATTATGAGTACTCATTTCGAGATATCAACGGATTGAATTTTGAGAAGGTGTAACGGATACTATTCAAACGACTCTCAAATTCATCTATAAATATCATCACTTAGAAACCGAGAAATGCAAACACGAACTACGCTCATATCTACTTATCAAGAAATTATTCTCTCAAGCATTCATACTACCATTCTCCAAGCTTACTATTGCGACTAATTAGCTCAAAGAATTACTAGTAGTTCTAAGTGTCCTGAACCTATAACAAGAGATCGTTATTCGTGAAAGAATTGAACTTTTGGATACCCTTTCTGAAGCTCATTCTACAGAACGGATACCAATTACTTGGGTCAGTAAGGAGAACCTACCATATCCTAAACAAATATATTAAGTAGTGTCATCTCTTCAAGCTCTCTAAAAATATAGCTGAAAATTTATAAGAGAAGCTTACCTGAGAATCATAATATAACCAACACCATCAAGGCGTGGAGTACAGGAAGTACTTGGTTTGGAAATTCAAGGAAAAGCTCCAAGGTTATCTTGAGTACAGGAAGTACTTCGCTCGAGGAGCAAGGGAAATAACTCAGGGGGGACATTTGGTTGGGAATCATTTGTTAGTAGGGATCTTAGAATAGGATTTATTGTAAGGTGAACTTAATTATCTGTTATAGTGAATTCCAGGTTTCAGAAAGTGCGAGTGGATTAGTTGGAGGATTACGCGACCTCCACATTCAACTATAAACTAGAGTTGGGAAGAAGCTGATGGATGCCTTCAATGCTGCAAATGAAGAGACCAGAAGGCAGATGGCTCTAGACCCTGCATTACCCCAAACACTCAGAGTTTATCCCTCTAACAAGAGGAAGTAAATGGGCAAAGGATTACACTTCCTACTATAATCAACCTAGTTTCCAGATGAATAGGAAGAAACTGATGAGAATGACATGGATTCCTCATCTGAACATCTAGAAGGCGGTGTTAAAAACAACCAATCTGATGATGAAGATGATGATATTCTTTCACCAAGGACTGGTGAAATGGCACAAGGAAATTCCAGAATAGGGACCTCACCTGCTCCAGACTCTACTCAGAGAGACCCACCATCATCACATAAATCACCACCTCCAACTGACCAACAAGACCAACAGAACTCAAACGATCAAAATCAACAAGCCAACCCATCTGAAGAACTTAAGACTGTTGAATCTAGAGTTGCAAGACTCAAGGAAATGTTGGAAGGAGAAAGTAAGCTCAGTCAAGAGTAACAATCTCTGATTGAAGCTAAGGAAGCCCAATTGCTGATAATTGAGGCAGGAATTGATAAGGAGAAGACACTCCTTGCTGAGAAGCAACAATTGAAAAGAGATATCGATGCCACGGCTGCAGAGTTGGACGCTCTGGTGACATACGATATAGAGCATGATGCTAAGGCTGCATCAGATAGGCCAATTATACCATCATTTCAGAAAGAAAGTGCATAGGGTAATGGAAAAATGGTTGATGGGCTCGACAATATTGATCAAAATGATCACATCTACGTGAGCACTGATGATGATGAGACACAAGATATGGCTCCAAAAGAGGATGCACTTCTTCTCTCCCATTACAAGAGGGAATTTCTTTCTCCACACATCTTCTCATCACCTGCCATCACTTCCAGAGATAGAAAATTCCCCGGAAGAGGTACTGTGTCTGCAAAGCTGCGATCTGAGCTAGTTGTTGAAGACTCCAAGGTACTTTCATTTGTACCATCTGACCTTAAGCCGATAGCTCTTGCTACAGAGCCACTAGCATTGCATTGTTTCAGAAAAATCTAGGCATGGTCTGGGATGAAGGTTGCAACAAAGCCAACAAATCGCTTGAGGAAACATACTATGCTACTCAGAAAGCAGAGGCTATCTACCGTCCACTTGAAGAGCTGAACCAAAAGGAGTAATTACTCCTTAAAGAGAATCAAGAGCTCCGAACTGAAGTCCAGAAGCTTTTCCATGTTCACAACAATTTACAGAAGAACTTCGAGTTGCTGTCTCACTCATATATTAGTTTGAGTCAGTCACTCATGACTATGGGGGAAGAGAATCAACCTGCCCAAAAAGGCAAAGGAAGGAAGAGAAAACAACTACCTCCCTCCACAAGTCAAAATCTAGGAAAGGACACACCTTCTGAAGAACTCCAGGTTATAGAAACCAGAGTTAGATATTCCACAATTCTAAAGAGTATAATAACTAGGGGTTCCAAGGCACTTGTTATAGCTGAAGGAAATAAGCCTTATGAACAAGAAGAAAAGGAAGAAGGAGAATTCCAAGGTCAGGAAACCTGTAAGTCTCCTATTAAAAATTTCAATGATGATGATGATGAGACTGATACAGATGAACATCCATTTCAGAAGAGAAGGAAAGTGGGTAGCCTTCCTAAACCACCACTGGCTATTAATCCAATCAATGCCAGAACTTTTTCATGTAAAATCAAGTCGATCCAAGGTGGATCTTCTAGTACTACCCTCAGAAAGCAAGTAGAACTGGAGAAAGGTCTAAACAGAATGAGACGCAGGGACTTAGAGTTTGGTAGAATTCAAGAGAAAGAAAAAGAAAGACCTTTTGTTGCCCAGATTGAGAATGTCAAAACTGATGACAGCCAATCAGCCTATAGATGCATACATCTTCAGAGTGGTTACTGGATACTTGAGCCACAACATCTGCTACTGAATAAGAAGTGTCTAGAACCTATCTACAATCAAATGATGGCATGGAGAACCAACAAGCCTACACTGCTAAATCCAGCAAATACCAAGAAATGGCTTGATTATGAGGTTTATATAAGGACTGAGGCTATGAAGAAGCCATTGGATTTTGTCTGTCCTTATCTCAAGCCTGATGAGATACACAAGACCAGAAAATTGGATGGTGCTCTCAGCAGACTGAACAAACTAGGAGTTGAACCTTATGAGTCATTTTAAATGACAAAGGAACAATACATGGATGACATTGCATACTTCGAGGAGATTTACAAGTATCATCAGTTGTCACTGCTGAAGGTAAACCATGCATGGGTATGGGGTAAATACATTTGGGTCAAGAACTTTGATAAATATAACAAAGACCCTGCCAAAACATACAAGGACGTTTGTGATTAGCCAGAAAGATAGAGCTCTCTGTCAGAAGGTTACTTTATGAATATGCTGAAGACTGCAGGAGGGTTGACACCCATTGATCCAGAGAGATGCTGAAGAACTTGAGGTTTTTGAACCTAAGTTATTATTAGAATACTTGAAGACTAGTATGTTAGGATGTCTTACTTGGAGCTTGGTTTCTCCTATTGTCCTAATTTACTTAGTAGTTTTTGTAATTCTGCTGACTGTATTTCATTGTAATACATTTGTAAAAGTTATCTTATAAGAAGATAACTTGTCAGCAAAGATCACTTCTTGTGATTTAGTTGATGTTTACTTTCTGCACTTAATTTATCTGATTGAATATCATTTGAAATGATTAAGTGGTGGATTGTTTTCACTTCCATGTTTGTAATAGGACTAAAAGATAGTCATGGTTGACTGATCAAAAAGGGGGAAATTTGTTCAGAATATATGTTAGTATTTTTAATCAATCACCATATGACTTATCTTTAGTACATAAAGGTGACTAGTACTCTCTGTTCACTTGAACATTGTAAAAGAGAAAATCACTTAGTATGTTAGTCTAGTTAAACTTGTAATAGGATTATTAGTCTCTAAATGTAATTTTATATTTTGAGAAGGACATAAAGAAGGATCCTAGCAATGGATTGTAATTGAAGATTTGAAGGCTGAACATTACACAAATTTGATGAAGACTAAAGATTGCACAAATTTGATGAAGACATAAGAGTTAACTCTCCTCAGATAGACTATGTCCAGAAAGCATATTGTATAGTTCAAATATTGCATATAAAAAGTCTCTGAACATATGACATCATCGAGTCAAGGAGCATGCTAGCTTTAAGAAAGGCTCATGTGTCTGTTGAGACTAATGACAAGAAATAGTACAATGCATTAATTATACTGGTTGAAAAGTCGATCAATGCATAGTCCTCTCTGAAAAATTTGAGAAAGGGACTTCTGAGTACTCATCCCGAGATATCAACGGATTGAATTCTGAGAAGGTCTAACGGATAATATTCAAATGACTCTCAAATCCATCTATAAATATCACTATTTAGAAGCTGAGAAATACACACACACACGAACTACGCTCATATCAACTATCAAGCAAGTATTCTCTCAAGCATTCATACTAAAATTTACCAAACTTACTGTTGCGACTAACAAGCTCGAAGAATCACTAGTAGTTCTAAGTGTTCTAAACATATAATAAGAGATTGTTATTCGTGAAAGAGTTGAACTTTCGGATACCCTTTCTGAAGCTCATTCTCTAGAACGGATACCAATTACTTGGGTCAGTAAGGAGAACCAACCATATACTAAATAAGTATATAAAGTAGTGTCATCTCTACAAGCTCTTTGAAAACATAGCTGAAAAGTTATAAGAGAAGCTTACCTGACAATCATTATATAACCAACACCATCTAGGCGTGGAGTACAAGAAGTACTTG
>JAYMSP010004924.1:0-14911 GCA_036897095.1 Plantago elongata
TCGGGGTGATGATAGTGGGACAAGCATCAAACGTCCCATTGATCGTGACAAGGCGAAGAAGTTGGCCAAGAATGTCGCTTCCGGCAACTCTTCCAGTGTCGAAGGCTTGCAGGGGTCATTAGATGGCATAACCCAGAATTTTCCCAATTGGCTTGAACTTGAAAGGAAGATGGTGGATATTCAAATAAAGAAGTTGGATCTGAAGGCGAGAGACTTGGATCCGAGGAAAAATGAGAATGAGGTGAGGAAACATGAGAAGAAGATGGACATGTTTATGTCACTTATGGTGTTACGAAAACTTGCCCGCATAGGGCAAAGCAGCCGCAGATGCACTTAGCGCTGAACTGTTCCCTAACAACGGCTAATCGCGAATGATCGCTTCCGCAGTGTGTCGTATTTGTGTTGTTTTTACCTTCTGCCTTGTTTACTTTGTATTTTTTTTTTCTTTCTGCCTTGTTTGCTTTGTGTTTTTCACCTTCTGTCTTGTTTGTACTCATGAATTTTTCAATATGAATTTGAATTTCGAATTATGTTTGATTTTGAATTTTAAAAAAAATGACGTGGCGACGACGACGCGCCGTCGGGCCGTCACCATTGTGGATGGTCTAAACAACTCTGATGGAGCAATTACAACTCAATTCAGATTGTTTTAATAGTTCTAATGGAGAATTGAAGTTATTTTCACAGCTCAATTCAGAGAATCTACGCTTGGAGTTGTAAATTACAACTCCAATTGGAGCTAAAACATCTCTTGTGGAGAAACTCAACATAGCATCAACTCCGGCCACCAAAGTTGTGCAAACATAAGCTCATTGGAACTGTTTACATAGCTTTGGCCACTTTTCAATTTTTACCTTCTTTTTTTTGAATTTCTAATAAAATTTTCTTTTTATTTTAACTATTTTATTTATTAGTTTGTTCGATAAGGATATTCTACATACATTAATTTATGAAAACCATATATGTTTATATTTTTAGTTTATATTTTCTATGTTAAATTGTCACTTTTAGGTCAAAATACAATTATACGCTACTAATTTGCTATTCTTGATGTATTTGCAATATCGTTACTAAAAATAATTGTTAATATTTTAGTATTTTTTTGTTTTTGATTTTTCAATTGAATTTGTTAAGCATTTTAAGGCTCAACACTGGGCAAGTATCGATCTCAAATTTTAAATTTAAACAAAATTAATGTATAGAATTTAGGTAGGTCACATCAGATGGAGTTAGACATGTAGTATAATAACAAATTTATAATTTATTTATAAAATTCAAGGGTATCACGCTTATCGCGGTGTATTATTTCTAGTATTTAATAAATGATCTTTTTTTTATTAAATTTATATTTTATTTTAGTGAATAAAATAATTATTTAATTAGTAATAATAACATAAATTGTTGTTAATGAATTTGTCTTATCACGAATAATTTAAATATATTTTAAATATTTTTAATTATTTTGTAGATAAATTATATGATATTCAATAATTCATTTATGTAATGTCAACATATGAAAAAATGGACGGTCAAAGATATACATTACTTGTTGAAAATAAAACTAATTCCATAAAATTTAATGTATGATTGAATTAATTTAATATTTTCTATATTTTCTTATTATTTTATTTTATCTCATTTAATAAATTTATAATTTATTTAATTTATAAATTTTATTTAATTAATAATAGTATTCAAGATTGGTGTCTATTCGCCTAGTCAAGATGAATTCAAATATATGTTCAAAATATTTTCGGATATTTGTATATAAAGTTATATTACTTTTATTAAAATTTATCTATGTAATATGGTATAAAAAATAAACTAACCAAACATAGAGAAAGAAAATGTCAATATCTAAAATAAAATGAATGTAATAATGAAAGGCTTTCAAATATATATTTTATTATTGCTAATTTTATAAAATTATTAAAATTGAGAATGATTGCGAATGAAGTTAGTGAATCGACTTTAAATAATATATAAATGCCAGAACTACCTTCAACATCTCCAGAATCGGCCAAAGCAGGATTCAGTGCAACTACTGCAGAGCATCAATGGAACCCATGTAGATGTAAAAGCTGCAACTCTAAGCATTGTTCCTAATTACAATAACTATTGAGATATTTATGGACCATAGCCATATTATGTATATAACACTAATCATAAATCATGCAAATATTATATACCTATAAATAACTTCTTGATTAACTGCTTAATTAACAAAATTAAAGTTTCAGAAAGAATAAGTATCAACTAACATGAAGCCAATTAAATTCTAATCATTCATAGTATATAGTATTACAAAACTCAGTTCAAATTTAAGAAGAATTCATCTCCTAAAAAGCTAAGGTAGGCATAGCTCAACTCGGCCTCCGGCTGGATTGAGCAAAATGCACGTTGTGGAATCGGCTGGTTAACTTTAGATTTCGGTATCTCCCATGTATTGTTAAGAACATAAGAGAGGGTTTATTTAGTACACTAAAAGCTACAACTCAAAATCATAACGCAAACTTGATCATATTTACGTAGGGATAAAAAATTACCAGCAAATGTCATGGTTGTAGTCATAAATATTAACGGTTGACGTTATGAACTGAATATAAGGACCGTAACGAAAGAAGTGGAGCTGAGATCAAGCAGAAAACAAAACAACAGATTTCAGGCATATAATGCTCAAATTCGACGAGAATGTCATCCTTAGTTGTTAACAAAACCAGTCAGATAAAAGCACAAGATCAGTTTTACTGATTTAGTGTTTTCATTGTCTTTATTCTCTTGTTTAGTCGGCCATAAAATTCTGATTGAGCCATGTCTTGCAGATGCATTTGCAGCGAACAGTAGCCTTAATAGGTGCATTCAGAGAATTTCTCTATTGTTGGTTCCGTTCAATTCTCCAAAGTTGATACTTCTCAGTATAACAAAGAGTTACTCATCATCACTTGTGATTGAGAGAGAATATATGGATAGAGAATATTAAGATTTCTAATAGCAAAGATTTGCGTTTATAACAAAAAAAAAAAGTAAATAAAGAACAACCAATCTCCGAAAACATGAACAAACACTGAAAAGGACAAAGACTAACTTCTACGACTTGAATTCTAGTAAAGCCTGTTTACACACACTTCTTCATATCCGCACTCTTCTTTAGCGTCTTGTACCGACCCTCTCTACATGGGTACGTTGTTTTATCCCAACACAACTGGCTTCAAAGCTAGGAATTATAAATTTGGGGCTGCAACTGAAAAGCACACCACGCGCCGTTTCACAACAATCATCTGAATTCCCAGAATGCCATAATCCGACTAACTTACGGATTAAGTCTATATTCTCTTCATTGAAATTAAATGAAACTAATAGTTTCTCTTGAATAGCAGGGCCTAACTAATTAACGAACAAGAAAAGCAGGTTAGTACGCAATAGTTCTGAAGTTCTAATGATGAACTCTCACTTTCATGATCGTTTCTTCATCTTGCCCTTGCCCATGAACTTCTTCCTTCCCCTCGCTCAAAAGCATCTTCATCCATCTCTTCATCCTCTTCGCCTCCCTGTTTCTTTGCCCGTTGCGATTCGTTAACACGTATTTTCTTCTTCTTGATCACATTGTAACCCAATAGCATCACAGGTAGCCCCTGAACGTACACATAGTGATGCAACTGGTTCTTCCAAATCAGCAAGCAAGTCCTCGAACATAATATTCAGATCTGGTTCAAAATCTGGAACATGCTGTGGCTCTGCTTCCGCCAAACTTGAACTAAGAAAACCATAGGCTATGAACACATTCCATTTAGTAGCAGAGGTCGGAGCCGATAGATACATGTGGCGCCGAGCCGGATCCACATGCCTGATTTCATAATCATAGTTGCGATACTTGTATCTATTGACAAGATTCACATATTCTTCCATGGGAAGTTCACACCACTTGTTCAACATATAATTGTCGCCGCGCATAGCTGTTTCATAACAATTGTTGCAAATCTGGACATAATTCTCCACTTCCCTCAACTGATCGGACAGATACGTGTCGAGGAGAGATGCTCGATCATATGGACTGTTGTGAATTTGGACATTAAGCTCCTGACGTAAACCCATGTCCCTCAACTGATTGGTGTCACGGAGAGATATTTGAACATACAGATTGTTGAGAGTACTCTGGACAAGATTCTGATATTGTTCCACTTCCCTCAACTTGCCGAGTAGAGATTTTTGAACATACAGATTTTTCTCAACAATCTGGACAAGCTGCTGATACTGCTCCACTTCCCTCAACTGATCGGACAGATACGTGTCGAGGAGAGATGCTCGATCATATGGACTGTTGTGAATTTGGACATTAAACTCCTGACGTAAACCCACGTCCCTCAACTGATTGGTGTCGCAGAGAGATGTTTGAACATACAGATTGTCCAGAGTCTGGACAAGATTCTGATATTGTTCCGCTTCCCTCAACTTGTCGAGTAGAGATTTTTGAACATACAGATTTTTCTCAACAATCTGGACAAGCTGCTGATACTGCTCCACTTCCCTCAACTGATCGGACAGCAACTCGTCGCGGAAAGATGTTCGAACACAAGGATTGTTTAGAATCCCTTCATGTTCGAACAACATCATCTGGTCATAGGCTTCAGCCAGCAGGTATGCGGAGTACGACTGCTCGTTAGCTGGGTCTCGGACGTTCAACATGGTGGTTATTTTCGATTTGGTAAGCTTATGAGTAGTTGTGGTTTCTGAAATAAAGGTTATGGGGCTAAATATAGGAATGTTAGATTAGCTATTCCTATTTCCTAATCTAATTTTGTATTCTAATCCTAACCTGAGTCCTTTTTTTTCCCATTCTCTTTGGGTTAAGGATTTAATCTTATCTTTATTGTTTAATTATGGAAATTTAATTTAACGGAGAGATTTCTTCTATATTTACCAAGGAGATATTTACGGGGTATTTGCTTAAATATTAATTTTAAGTGGAAAACAATCATGATGCATTTTCATCAAAGAGAGAAGGAAAAGCAATTAGAAAACAAAGAAGCTATGTTATCAGATTCCGAAGTCGTCAGCGAGGAAGATTATGGTGACGGTATATGGTGGTCGAGGGGGCTGTTAGGATCAGGTGGTTTAGCTAGCGTTCGTATTGCTACTTCATCTGGTTTTAGATACAACTATCGTCCCGAATCCGGATAATACGGCTGTCAAGTCCGTGAAAGATTCACTGCAGTTTGAGAAGGATATTTTCGACCAACTCCGGGGCTGCCCTATATCATTCAATGTTTCGGTGACTAGTGAGTGGACTATAGCATGAATGTGGCAAAAAGGTTTATTCTACTTCTTGAATATGCTTCTGGAGGAACATTGTTAGACGTGATCAACGATGATGGTTTGCGTGAAGCTGATGTTCGTTCTTACGCTAGATCAATTGTTAGCGGCTTAAAACATATGCATGAATTGGGATATGTTCATTGTGATATCAAGTCTGAGAATATTTTGCTCGTTGGAGGCGAAAACGAGGGACTTACAGCAAATATTGCAGATCTTGGATTGGCAAAGAAGTCCGAGTGTCATGGAAATAATAAGAAGAGGAAAAGGAAGTCGCAGCAGCAGCAGCCCTTTACTTGGAGGGGTAACGTTGAGTTTGCTGCACCGGAGACCTTGATGGAAGGCGTTGACAAGCTCCTTCTGATATCTGGGCAAAAAAGTATGAGAGATAGTTGAGTTGGTGGGTGTACAATCCAATCCACAATCAGCTGCAACAGGAAGAAGAACCAGAGACTCTGATTTCATCCGCTGCTTGCAAGTCAACATATATGCCTAGTGAACATTTATAGCAAGAAGGGCAGCAGACAAGGAAAGGATTACAACAGAATTAAGGATTAAGGATGTGAACTTTTGGTGGTTGATCAAGAGAGAATTGCATTAGACATGAAGGCAACTTGAAGCCTTTTCATTCTTAGCTATCCGCTTTATCGTAACTATACTGTGTCACTTATCCCAAGGATGAACGAACATCAGCTGCTAATCCATGGCGTGATTTCATCAGGTTCTAAGAGCACTCATGAATAATCATCACCTTCAAATTCCGCTATCTATGCTGTCATCAGTTAGTTCCACAGTCATCATTTTCCACAGCTCAACATCATTATTTATTCACATTAAGTTTAAAACATTCATTGAAAATGGCATTCATTAGTTAGACAAAACTGCCATTACACTACTAACTAACATAAAAGTCACAGGCTGCAACTCTTACAACCATAATGCCAATCAAGCATATCCCAGCTCTCTTTTGTATTTCTCAAGAATGGCCCTTTCTAAATCCGAAAGCTCCGCCTCCCGTTTCAAGAGCTTCAAAAGCTCCTTCTCCTTCTTGAACCTAATCCTCTCTTCACTACTCTTATTAGCCTCATCCAGTTTCCGCGACAGTGCCAGATGCACTTCAACAAGCTTATCCGTTATATCCTCTTTACTCACGCTCTCTTTACCCTCACCCACCCTTTCATCAGTCCCAAAACCAATAGGAAGCACAACTACTTCCGGATTTTCCATCGCCTCCTCAACCTGACAGCTACTCGGCGCATCCTTGTTGGAAGAAGACGAACAATTCAACTCATCCTGGCTAAATTTAGCTCTCTTGGCAACCCTTCCAGCGGCAGTTGTAGGCTTCCATTTCGGATTATCCTTCACCATACTCCACGCATACTCCAGACTGAACGAATCACCCACATCCGCCTCGTACATGGAATGAGCCATCCGCATAACATCACCTTCCGTCTGCACACTACTCTTTTGGCAAATGGCTCGAGAATACGCCACAGCAAACCTACTAATTTGAGCATTTACAAGATACCATCGTTTCTTAACACCCTGCTTAGTTCTTGGTTTAAGATCACTGCGGTTAGCGTCGTAGTATTCGGCAACTCTTAGCCAGAAAGCATCCTCTCTGTGTTTGTTTCCATCAGCAGGATCCTTTTTGGCGTTTAAGTAGGCGAGTACTAGGAGTTTGTTTTCTTCTGCTTTCCATTTAGGGTTCTTCTGTGACCTGAAAACAGGTAACAATTTCCATAACTTGATCAACATGAAAAAACCCAAGAGATTTTTTTGCAAATAATTCAATCCCAAAGCCCCAAAAAATGAAAAGACTGAATTTTGACAGAAAGAAAGCAGATTGCTATGCAAAGGTTGAGTCTTTGAAGCCAATTTGGATCCAAAGAGGGAAAAAAAATGATAGTAATAATGTAAATTAAGATGTTGAAGAAAGTAAAAACAAGAATACTTGCATACATAGAGAGAGGTAAGTTCAGTGGTATGAAACCAAGAAAGATATGTACAGTACATATACAGAAATGAGTAAAAAGTGATGATTCAAAGGAAAGGAAAGCTTACGATTCAGAGTTGATGGATTGTAAAGGTATGAGTTGGTATCGTTTTGGACTTTCCATGAGAGAAGAGACAACAAAGAGATGATGAAGAAGAAGAAGAATATTTGTCAAGTAAACTGGTTTTATCCCTTGCCTTTTTTTCTAAAGGAGATTTCATTAATTAATCATTACGGGATCTGATACTAGAATAACGGTCATTAGATATTACAACTGAAATTTACGATAGATAAATATTCTAAATATAATTAAAAATAGGGACATTAGTACTAAATAAGTCTTCTGAAGTTGTCTTGCCAAAAGTTAACTTGCTAGCTTATTTTACGAATTTATCTGCAACTGCATTTTCCTCCAAGTATACAAAAGATATTATCACTTTTTGCATCCTCTCCATGTCTTTTCTGATGTCATCCAGTATATGCTGGTATGGTGTAGCTGCACCCTGCCTGTTCAAATAAGAAAGGAGAAATTATGAGTCAGTTTGAATACAAACAGATAAAATTTCATATTGTAAACATAATTTTAATTCTTTTTGTAACGTAAAAATTTCTGTCATATTATGATCTGATTTTCCAATAAAAGTTGCACAAGCTATGAAAAATCTACCATCTTGTTTTCTTAAAATCACTCATATTGATGTATAATTGTTATCTTGACGGGAACATCAATATTCATATTGTAATTTTTTTGAGATGGTTTTCATTTGCAGATAATAGGAGTCTTGTGTTTAACATAGTTGTTATTTTTCCTGAGAACTTTATTTTCTTGAATTAGGTGAAGTAACTGATAATGAAACTTATTAGTATTCAATTCTTCATTCCTAAATATCAAATTGTTCTTATGTTTCCAAATCATCCAACAAGACATAATAAAATTAAGCTGAAAATCAGAATTATATTTTATATGAGATAAAAGTTAGAAAAGCTATCTATTCGAGTACCTTGAAAATTGGTCCAAATATAAATTGGACACAGTTTGGGGCAACCAGAAAAGATATGATGAGATGTGTCTGTATAAAGTTTGCAAAAATTACACAAATCAAAATCAATGATCATATGTTTATGTAATTATCATAACTTATCCTGTACAGAAAAATTATATTCTAGGTTGAATAGTGAGGTTCCAAATTTTAATCCAAGACCATTTGGCTTAGGAGTGTCATAATCCAAGTTTTGCAAAAACTTAAAGCTAATTTATTGAAAAAATTTCCTAAAACAGAGTAAGCCCGAGTTATAGAATCCTGATTATTGTCATAGTTCCTAGGTATTCCCATAATGGTAGTAGCAATTTTCTGGGGAAGAGATTTATTAAGTTTCTCAAAATCCCAACAATCATTAATGATAAAATTATCAATTGTTTGATTATTAACATGATTTGTTGTATAATCTGAAGTATCATTCCAGATATCCATTGATTCTTCCATAGGAGAGTAGTTACACCATCACCTATTTGAAAAAGCAAATCTTTTTATAAAATTTCTTGAGGATTAATCATGTTTCTCCAGAACCAACTGTGTTGGTTTCTTTTTCCAGCTTTGAGGAAAGAGGTATTAGAAAAGTACTTATCCTTATAAATTTAATGTCGGAGAGTATTAGGTTCAAAAGTAAGTTTTCAGAGTTGTTTTAGAAGAAAAGCTTGATTAAGAACATGTATATCCCTGACACCAAGACCTCCAAGATGTTTAGGTTGGCAAATATGTTTCCAATTTATTTTTCCTTTAATTTTTACCATTGTATCTGCCATTCCAAAGTAAATGTTTACTGATTTGTTCAAATTTATCAAAACAAAAAGATGGTATTGGGTTGCCATGGTTGGTTAAAAACCATAACCATGACCATAACCAACTAATAACCATTTATTTTTCTTAAATGGTTATTAACTATAACTGCAATCGTAACCGTTTAACAATCGACCAGTTACAATCATAATAGGTTCGGTTTTTTGTTACGGTTACGGTTCAAAACCTTTAAAAAAATTTTTGCGAAAAAATATTTTTTGCGAAAAAAATATTTTTTTACGAAAAATATATTTCTTTCCGAAAATAATTTTTTTTTGCGAAAATAATTTTTTATGCGAAAAAAGTAAATTTCTGTGAAAAAAATAATATTTTGCGAAAAAAATAATTTTTTTGCAGAAAAAAATATTTTTTGTAAATTTTCACCTCGAGTAAGAAAGGATTTTCAAAAATTCGATCAATAACCTAAACCTATGGTTATTTCCGGTTATGCGATCTAACCATAACCGGTGAGAAAAAATTTCGGTTATGGTTATGATTATTATTAATTGATTATAGTTGTGATTATAATCTAAATTAGAATAGTGGTTATAATTATAATTTTTAACAATCGTTGAAACTCCTAGCTGGAACAACATTTGTATCGTCCTCAATGAGTACCAATCCTCCTACTTTGTATACCAAATATTCATTTTATTTATTGCTCTATTAATCATGTGATAAACATCCCTTACCTTTGGAGTACCATACTATACTATTCTTTTCTCCAAAATCCTACCTCAATTTTAATTTTGACCATGGTTTGCAACTTAATCCATCCATGAGAGAAAATATTGAATTATTTTTTCCTCACTCTATCCATTTGTTAACTTTTTTTTATTGTAATGAGGGGGTAGATATGTAGGGAGCTGGATGTATAAGTATGATTATGAGGTCAAATGAACGATTCCAGTTGTGTGATTTCTCTACAACAGAGTACAATTTCTTTGAATTGAGTGATTAGTCATTGGTGGCAATGTGAATAAGTATGTAAACGTGTATAGAATTTTCAAAAAATAAATGATCTAATTTATATTAATAAAATTATATACAAATTTTTAGCGATAGATCAGATCAATATCACATATTTAATGAATTTGTCCATGCGAAATATACTTTCTTGTCTGGCTAATAGGATATTTGTTAGAGGGATTGGTATAGTTTTTCCATAACTATAAACATAATATATTTAACTTCAATTTTCGAGCTTTCCAGATTTTCCATATGCTAGTCACGAATATCCATCTTCAGTGAATAATTGGTACTTCGCGACTAATGAATGAAAGTTGTCATGCATTATCTTCGGGCCAGCTCGCATTCGGAATCGAGAGGAAGGTCTGTAAGCTTGTAGGACTCAAGATTTTCTTCCAAATTAACAGAGCTGCAGGGCATTCGCGTAGAATGTGCAATACTGTTAAATTCGATAAATTCCGAGGTATTTGCCCAAATCCCAACAATGAACTGATCTCTTGCTTAAGATGTCCTCCACCCGAATTAGAGAAGTAGATCTTCGACTTTGCAGGACTTGACTTTGGTCCGGATTTAGCACAAAAAAGTTGTAGTAATCCATTCACTGCTCGAGCTATTTGGAGAGTTGCCTTTCCCATCAGAATGAGATCGTCCGCGAAGAAGAGATGTGACAAACGAGGGTCACCTCTACACGAAAGAAGAGGCTGCCAACTCTTACCTTCTACCGCCTCCTGGATCAAACAAAAGGCTAGTAATAAAAGAAAGTAATGGACACGACTTGCTGGGGATTGTGTCAAACTCAATGTTGATGGCAGCCAACATCACTTTGCTAATCAAGCTGGTATCGGAGGTGTCTTGAGAGATAATCAAGGACAGTGGTTATGGGGCTACTCAAATCGCATTCGCTCCGCATCAGTTACATTTGTAGAGTTGCAAGCCCTGAAGTATGGCCTGGAACAAGCTTGGGAAAGATGATACCCACGTATTGAAGTTGAAATGGATTCACAAGAAGTTGTACACCTAGTTCTTGGTGAGAAGCAAGCATCTCCGGAGGACCCTGAGCTCATATCCCTCCTATCTGACTGCAAGTCGCCGAATTATAGACCGTGGTTTGTAATCTACACTGGTAGGAACAAATCTTGTCCCGGACAAGTTAGCTAAGTTAGTTTGTTTTGATTCGGACGGGGAGTGTTTTGGGATACACCCCATCCAAGTTGTACCTTTTTACGATTTTGATAAAGCTAAGGACTAGCCATTTTTCTTATAAAAAAAATAATAAAATAATAAACTAAATTATATAGTTACATGAGCATTATTAGTTCAAATATATTTTTATATTAAAAAAATGAGATTTAAATTCCATCACAATTGAGAAAGTTTCTTGTAAAAGTTGTGAGTATAAATTGCTCAAGTTATAAGCTTAACTAATGAAATTACACCTTTTATCATATATTTTTATTTTTTTTTAAATTGAAATTACATGCTAGCCTAATATACGATTTTAGAACGAGCAAATATTATTTAACATTGGACTATGTCCTCTTCAACTGAAAACTTATTTTCAATTCAGTTTAATTCAATTCTATTTAGTTATATTTTATACTACATTTAGTTCAAAAAATTACAGGTGAAAAGAACAAAGTATTAACTTTCTAAATAATAGTAAAAATACATCAAAACTAATGTAAATGAGTATTAGGAGATTTATGTAGTGAACTTGTGAGTTTTACAAGGATTTCAATTTTACAGGAATCTATCATATAGAATTGTCTCAATAACACAACCCAGCCTGAATTAATTAGTGCTTTCTTTGCAATTTCTAATATTACTTCCTTCTATTTAACTCCCACAATCTACAACTTGCTAAGACGATCTAGTTCTTCATAATTGACTACATAAAACTCCAAATCAATGGTGACTGGTGCAGTTTTCAGTCCAAGAAACCTGGGGAAAAAAGGGCACCAATTTTGGTGCCAATTGCTGGATATACCAGAAATCCAAATTGCGTTGCTATGTTTTACAAATATGGTATATACATTTCACAGGTAGACATTGCGAAAACAGAATCAGCTCATTATACAGCACTTGCCAAAGAAACACGGTCTAGATCCTCAGATACTTGACAGTGACTGTGATCATACAAAAGCTGTCAAGAGAACAACAGCATTGGAAGGGAGATGTAACAGTTATTCTCTTTTTAGTGATAGATTCACTTATCATGATTTGACATCCTTCAGTACTCCCCCTTTCTCAAGTTCAACAACCAGGTCCCTCAGGGCAGGAACCTTCATGGCCAAAGTTCTGTACAATCTAGAATACCGAGCACGAGTTCCATCTGCTGTCCTAGCAAGAGCAAGCAAACAAAGTGCCTCGGGGAGCGGTGTGAATATTACTCTCATATCCTCCAGGCTCATGTTTTCTAGAGCACTAGGTCTTGGAACAACTCTAACTATTTCACCACCTTTGGGCTCCTGAACCCTTGCATCCGCTTTGATGACCAGTTCAGAATTCGAGTTGGCCCCACATTTGATGATGAATGGGTCTGTGGCGCCTGTGTTGAATTGCAAAACGTTCCACTGTGCCACATCAGTTTCAGCACCATGTGTTATGTCTCCCAGGAGTTTCGAAGCACTTGTTGCCTCCAGAATTTTATCTACCTCTCCGGAAGTTGACTGAATTAAAGCAACAGCTAATATGGTAAGCAGAGAAACTAACGAAAAATAAAATCATGAGTGCCGTTTATGGTAACCTAATAACATGGATGTAAATGGACGCAAAGAAATTAACACGAAATATGTGGTTCAGCCATGTTCATGCAACTACATTGACAGGAAATTCTTATGCCATAATTTAATAAAATAGGGTCAGGTTAAAACATAACTATCGGAGAAAACAAATTGTACCATGATCATCATAAGGGTATTCTGAATTTTGAAGATTGTAGGCTAGATTTACCATTTATCACCGTTTAACAAAGAAATCAATTATGTTCACTACTCTTTCGCTTAGACACAAGAAAAAAAAAATCTGAGTTCCCTTTTAAAAGACAGCATTAATTTAAACATTCTGCAAAAAATGATGAACTGGATAAATCTTCTTTCACAAGATATTCAATCCATACTACCTAGCTTTAGATGCAAAGGATGGAGCGGCACAATACTTCATCCCAGATTACATGTAATTATCTCCATACCTCAACAGCAAGACGAGCTTCAGCAATATGCTTCTGAGCACATGAATGATCAATTTCAAGTAGAGAGGGCATTCGTCCTGCAAGTTCATCCAGAGAGGCAAGGAGTGATCTCTTCTTGCTCTTGGCAAGAACATTCACAGAGGTTTGCCTCATGATATCCTGTTGAAAAAGAAACAATGCAATTGAAACATTTAATACAGCACCAAGCACCATTTTAACAGCAACGGAAACAAATACATAGAAAGATGAAAAACCTTGACTTGCTTCATTATGCCATCAAGGGAAATTAATGAAGCCAATCTTGCATCCTCAGCTGCAGTAGAAGGATTTCGAATGGGTGTAGCACCGTCTTCCAGAGTCAACACAGAAGCATCACTTTTCATTTGCTGCAATATCTGATAGAACAAACCAAGATTTTACAGTACATTTCATGGGGGGAAAAACTACTAAGCAATGAGCATTTAAAGATACTGACAGCTCGAAAATGCTTTTTTATCGATTCATTGAACATCTAATACAAAATGATATGATTACATGATGCATTAACCAATTCACTAACATCTGCAATAATGGGCTTAAGTAACACAGAGGTTCCGGTAATATATAGCCACCAGGTATGATGTTCTCCAGTTAAAGGAAGAAGAAGAAGAATATTGTCCTAAAAACCCTTCTTTTCTCTTTTTAAGAAAAGAGTAAAATCCTTCATACTTTATCTTGCTATACTAAATTGTGGCCTCCATGTCATCTAGTGTGACTCCACAATTAAGTAGAGCCAAGAGTTAATGACAGTATCAGAGGGGGAGAGGTCTTATCTTATTGAATACAAATAAGAGTCTACGAGAAACCATACAAACCTTTCTTCTCTTGTGATCAACCGACTCCAGAGCTGAGCGTAGCTTGGCTACTTGTGCCGAGTCTCCTGCCACTTCAGTTGCCAAAGTACTTGCAATGTCCTGATGTACCAATATAAAATGTATGAATGCAGTTTACTTTTCCATGCCCGCTGGCGTACATTTTACCTTATACTTTAGTTAAAAATTAACAATCTATAAAGCATAGCTTCCTTTAAGAAAACGACAGATATCAAGCATACAACTCAGTGAATAGAGATGTACAGAACAGAGAAAATCAGACAATTACGTACCCTTAAATGTTGCAGCTGGGATGCATACACACGCCTTGCATACTCGGATAATACCTGACCCAGTGCATCAGTATGAGGAAGATGGGCAGCACCAAGTCCAGCCATCCAACCATCCATAATTGCAGTGGAAAGAAGTTCCAGCTGGCCTGTAGCTCCAGGTATTGTATTATCCCCAACAGAGAGAAAATCAAAGTTCTCTGCAAGCCAGTTTCTGATTTGACGTTGGAGCTCCCCAGCAGGAGTGTGAACAAAAAGGGCTGCAAGAGCCTTGTTTCCAACTGCAAAAATTTTTGCCTCCTCAGTTATCTCCCGAAGTTTTCCACCAGTAACATGTTGTCTCCATGCATTCTGACGTCACAATAAATTAGTTCAAGCTCAAAGTTTCAATAAAAATGATGGAAACTGGACTAAACAAAGCACCAAGGGGAGAAGTAGTGATACCTATATTCATGCACATAGAGAAG
>JAYMSP010004925.1:0-14909 GCA_036897095.1 Plantago elongata
TTACTAACGGAATTGGCATTCCGTTAGTAATTTCTAACGGAATTTAATTCCGTTAGAAAATCCATTAATGTTCTAACGGAAAATCATTCCGTTAGTAAAACACTGTTTTCTTGTAGTGAAAAAGGTCATGTCTTCAATTCATGATGATGTGAAAATTTCATTTTACTTATTTTATATATTTTTTATTTTATTATTATTACTTTTAAGGGCTCAATTAAAATTTACACATAGGACCCCGTTAAATTCTGGCCGACCTTGAACAACAATAGAAGTTTGAATTATATTAGGAATTGAGTTAGTTGAAATTGTTGTGTTGGAAAAAGATTATAAAAATTAAAAGTGATTTATATGATTTTCTACATCGTAGATTTGATTCACTAAAAATTAAGTTGACATGCTGATTAGGGTCAAAAGAATAAAGGATAATTAAAACTATAGAAAAGTAATTAATATTAACATGTTATTTTTCATCAAAGATTTTATGTTTTGATAGATATGATTCATTTTATCCTACACTTTCATCATATTCTAAAAATAAAACACGCTTAATTCTCTATTTAAATGATAAAAAGGGTGAATTAAATTCTACCATGATCGATTAATACTTATTACATTGAAGTCCCTAACATTTAAATAGGCATATACGTAAAAAATTATCAAATCATACTAACATTTACAAATGGATATTTAAGTGCTGATCACATGAAAATTAAATATCAAAGAACAAAATATACATATACAATCGTATAGTTTAAAAAATATTTTCATCACTATATAAAAGTATTTCGTCCTCACATATTCCTTCATGTTCTTCTTCTATAAACATACATTACTCACACTTTTTTTTAATTTCTCGTTCAAACACATGTACTTAAAATTTGAGCAAAGAATCCATTTTAATACAAATTTAAGTATGGATGATGGATCATGATTCACAAAAATAGGAGGGTTAGTGTACTTCTGTATAAATAAAGTGCTACAACACTCCGAAATTGCAAACATTTTGTCTCTCAATAATTGTGTTATTGAGGATATTTCAATATTTGATCCAAGAATTATTATATTTAGGTGTATAACTGTTATTGTGTTTATATTATTTCTAAATATATTTAGATTTTTGAAAATTGAAGGTTAAAGAATTAAATGTAAGAATGAGTGTCACACGTAGGAATCCGTCTTTGGTTTGAGTAAGTGAAAGAGAGTACAATTACCTTTTATTTTTTCTTAATCAATCAAAACATTTCGTTTTGACCATTAATTACAATAATGGAAGTTTTTTATTTTGTCATATGATTAAATAATATAAAAAAACTAGAATTACCCTAAAATTAATTAATTTTGATAAAATACATACATGAACAGACTCGATAAAGAAAATGAGTGCATTTAACCATCTAATCTATGAACTCTCAGCTCGTTTGATAATTATATCCACCGTCTTGGCATACTAAAAGAAAAATTACCAACAAAACAGCAGTCAATCAAAAAAGTAAAACCATCATCTACCCCAACAACCAAATTGACAAATCCAATTCACCGAATCAAAAAAATTGTATTATAGTAATGAGATTTCCCCAAGATTCACAACTAAAATTTGGTCAACATAACATACAAGTATTGTGAATGCGAACGGATAACGATAAACATTTACTACCATACTTCCCTTTAACCTAACCTGTCCTATATAACTCCCATACTTGTCCTCAGCCAAAGCCCACACCACACCGATATTTTTTTTCTCTGTCTCTCCAACACACAAATCACAATGTCGTCTCAGAGAACCAATCGCCACAATCGCCGGCCATCGCAGGGTGTTTTCGTCCTTCCAGAAGACCTCACCGCTCCTCTCACCGATGACATTTCTCCTCCGCCTTCCACCGCCCCACCTCCGCCGGAGAAGAACGGTGTCCAGCTGCCGCCTCAGCCGCCCAAGCGCCAGGAGGAAATGGGGGTTTCCGATCGGTCTAGCAAGGGATGATGATTTTGTTACAGCTGGTCCGTTTGGTCCATTTGTAAAATGAATGAGCATGTTTTTTAGAGTAATTATCTAGTTTTCTGATTAGGTGGGCTGTGATACCGGTTTCACGGTTTGTAATTTCGGTTTATCAACTAATCAGTTGCCTGTTTCTTGTTTTCAGTGGTATTTCTTTTTCAGGTTTTCGCCTTTTGTTTTCTTCTGTCTATTGAATGGGTTGAGTTCAATTCCACCTGATTTTGTTTCGAGTTTCGACTACAGGAAAAAATGTTTTCCACACGGTAAAATCGTTGTGGCCGGAAAAAGTAGTTATTATAAAATAGGAAAAATATCATATAACCATTGATAGGTGTCCTCTTTTCAGATTAGTCCTACTAAACTAACAATTACATCTAGATCCAAATAAATATCAACAATTATATATAGGTCCAAATGATTAAACAAAATTTAATTGACCCAAACGCACCCTTCACAAATTTTATGCAGTTAGAAAATTTGACCATAAATTAAAATAAATTAATATTTATTCCATATTTAAAATTATATTTTATAAATTATAATATTCAACAAACTAATAAATAAAATATTTAAAATAAAAAGAAAATTTTGTTAGAAGTTCAAAAAAAAAAAAAATTAAAGGAAAAAAATTGTAAAGTGGCCAAACCGTTATAAACACCTCCAATAAGCCCCGTCTATTTGCACAACTTTGGTGGTCAAAGTTGCTCCGGTGTGGATCTGCTCCACAAGAGTTGTTTTAGCTCCGACTAGAATTGCTATTTATAGCTCCAACCGGAGATGCTTCTAATGGAGATGTGGAAATAATGGAGCTGTTAAAACAACTCTGATTGGAGTTGTACAGCTCCACCAGAGTTGTTTACAAAGCTCAAGCCATATCCGATGTAACTTTAAAGTCCTTTTCAAAATTCTTTTTAAATTTCAATCAAACTTTCAATTTAATCTCGATTTTTTTATGAATTTGCAATCAAGTCCAAAAACTGCTTATATTATAAAAATTATAATTATATTGTGAAAACAATTAAGGGATCCTACATTTTTTTTAATTCATGGGTATTAACCAATAAATAAGGGACTTAACAAAAAAAATTAAGGATTTAAGTTGATTACGAAGGAATAATAGAATCCTTTTCAAATTGACAAAATAAGACCATGTTTGACACCATTCTTTTAATCAATGAAAAAATGGAAAAATAAACCTATTTGTTATTGTTGAACTAGTAAGGACCAAAGTGTAATTAGAGCATCTAAGAAGAGTAATAAATGAAATTCACCCTTATAAAATATTTAATACTAAATATATTTTTATTAAAAAAGTTAAAACACAAGTTGGCATTGTTAATTATTAAAAACTATTAATTATTTTAATTCAGTTTTGAAGGTAACCGAAGAACATGAAGTAATGAATATATTTTCATGATCCGACTAATTTAACAATAAATAATAAAAATGCGTGATATATAACGCCATACCACCATATTTTATTTGGAACATTACCGTCTGCATTAAAAGACAAACATCACTAGGTTGTTGTTTGGCATGCTATTAAATGTCAATTTGAATCTTCCGTTTTTTCTTGTTTGAATTGCAATTTCAGTTTAACTATCAATTAATGTCGAGATTATAGAAACTGATGGAGACGACCATGTCTTTCTAGCACTATCATAATCATAGCCTAGAGAAGCTACATGATCCACACATCTATTAGCTTTTCTATCTATTTTCTTGAATTCGATTTCCCACTGCATGTTGAGTAGTTCCTTGCACCGATGAACTAGCATCTTGCTTTTCCCTGGCAATTGCTCTATCTCCGTTACCCATTCAAAAATTGTTTCTGAGTCAGTTTCAACAACAACCCTTAGAATTGCGCTCCCAAGCTGACTCGAGCCCCTAGACAAGGCCTTGCAATTCCACATTATAAAAAAAAATGGAATTATTGTACTGCTTATTTGGATTTCAACTAAAATTTAACTTTATCACCATACTTCAATGTTCACAACTTCTACATAAACTTTAAACTATATGCTAACATTGTGCCACCAAATTAAAATTTAATTACTGATAATTAATTAAAATTCAGTTAAAATTTAATTAATTAATAAAGTTCATATCAAACAAGTGGTTTTATTAATGTTGAATTTGTTAATTGGTGGCATAACATGTCCTTCTTTTCCATCTGATTATTAACTGCATTATCATTTTTTTAGGATCTCAGTGGTAAGTAGGGAGAAAACTATGTTGAGAAATCGTGCTTTTTTTTTTTTTTTTTTTTTTTTTTTTTGTATTATTGTGGAATCTGGAATCTCAAATAAAAACGTGTACACAAACCTGCAAATGCAGTGGATCGTATTATGAAGCATAAATAATCTAGAATTATCCATCCACTACACATGGCGAGAGAGACGGAGAAATTAAGATTAGTGGACGTTGTACATGGACATTGGAAGGATTGGTAGACAAGAGCAGGAGATGGTTTCCGTAATTGATGGAGACAATACCTACATTTAGACGTTTCCAAATTCAAGTGTTATCGGACCATTATCTTTCACAAACCGGGTTAGGCCATGTGCTCATGTGGTCCAACATGTTCTTAATCAACCCAGTAACTAATTCAACCCCGGGGAACAGCTTCCAAACTACAGAACCTTGGCAAAACCGGTGTGATTTTAATACTTAGACAGTCTATATTCTCTTCGCCTGGACACATGTGTACTAAAGTAAATTGAATTTATTTATGGTTTAAAAATAATTAGGTATAGTTCAGTTCATTATAATATAAGTGAACTGAATGAAGATAGTTGAACTGAAATTAATGACTTAACTTTGTTCTCTTCATAATTATTTTGTATAAGAAAAGTTAACAATAACTATATGTGTTTTAAAATGTTATACCAATAATTGACAAAGTAATATTTAGATGGACCTAAATGGTACCATCTTGGTTTTTAAAAAGACGAACTAAAAAAAATACAGTTCGTGCTAGTTTTTGAGTTTTGAAATTCAACGAACTTAAACTTGGTAAAATATAAAAAGTTACTAGACGCCTTGCGCGTCAAGAGACTTGACATGAAAATCTAAGAAAACTAATTCGTGAACTGAAAATATAATGCAGCTGAACTTGAAAATAGTAAAAGCTTTGATACAAAATTCTAGATATACATGACTTGAAAAAAATGATAATTAAAAAACCTTGCAATTGTGATCACTGCTCCGGCAACGCTCCACTCCAAAGCTTGGTTTCATACTTAAAATTGTTATTTAGAAATGGGTCAACCGTGATCACTGGCTGAGCAAACTCCATGCACGTGACATGGCCTAAGTGTTCTATCTTTGCATCTTTTACATCTTTTAGTATTGGCTTAATGCAATGCAATCCTACTCTAACAAAACTTAACTTGAATTGGCATTAACTTGACATGATTCTTATCTTTTAATCGCGACCTCACTCGACATCGTAGGTTCTACCGTCGACTATAGTGGCATACATAGCATGACATGAGTTACCAGTTGGAGTACTAGTACCTATTCCCGCCGTGAATAACATGAATAACTTGAATACTTGACTTGGGCCACATGGTGCTAGGGTTTTCCTTACGAACTCATTAATTATTATATAATTTTTAACTTGAATAATATAACTTACATGTGATTAAAATGAATGCATGATTTCTAAACTTTAAACTCATGAATGTATGATTTTAGTGTATGTTTCCGCAAACAACATATAATACAACAATAGGGACGGTTAAGAGATTACAGGCATGCTAACGCACATGATCACATTCACTAAATCACTTGTATATAACATGTAAACAAACAATGGCACAAACATGTCCAGAAGGCAGTAAGAAATGAAATGAAGAATATGACAACTTTTATTACCTTTGAATTCCCACCTCAAAGGGATCATCTTAGCAGCATGATTATCAATTAAGCAATTAACAAATATCATTTAGTCATTGTAGTGCATTGCAACAAGTTGCGATCTAATAAAGTTCAATTCTTTAATTTGTTTCAAATTTCGACCCATAAAGAAACAACAACATTAACCTCTAATTATGATTCTAAACCGCATACATAGACCACGAAATCGAATCAACCAAACATAATATATAACATGTGAATCACACATAAACTTGTATTGTATCAATTTCATATCACAGTATAAGCAATACTCAACCACACCAGATTAACATCATACATATATAAATATTAGTGATGCAAGTTCTAGGGGACTTACCTCGTAAAAGAGTTTTAGCTAGTTGCAAGATCAACCATGTATGAAACATCAATGGTAACACTGCCGAGCTTCACCCTTTATTCTTCCTCTGGATTGATCCCTCTCTATTTACTTGTGTTCATGGAATAGGAGTAGGTGATAGGTGTATGGAGAAGTTGTATTAGATAAAATAATGTTTCTGGAGGAAAACAAAATAGAACTAAGAATGAGTGGAACTCTTCGATACCCCCTTAACGTGTGAATCTAGCTAGATTAATTAAGGTTCACAACCTTTCCATTCTTGTAACTTATGGGGTAATAAAATGAGTAATAAAGGTTTGTTATAAATGAGATTTAATGGGGGTAAATAGTATGGGAATTTAGATGGTTTAATTCTAGAATTTAAAAAAGTCTAAATCGTATGCTCTAACTAGTTTGTGCTAGAACGTGATAAAACGTCGCTTGAATTTTCGGGTCGTTACGTAAATGGTAACACTGACTACACTTTGAATTATATAGGTTGTTACAATCAAAGTTTGAATTCGAGAGCACCAATGTGAACAAAAGGTTCACCGATCTAAACTTCTCTGCAGTCAGGCTTTCATCTTAAAGTTTTTTCCATGCTCTTTGGTCACCTTCCTCACCATTTACATTTTTGGGCCTTTTTGTCACTCTTTCGAAAAACCAATGTATGAAATGGCTGATCTAGCAAAATACCTTCAATTGCATAATAGGTCCAACTTTCTTTTTTTTTCTTTCGGAAGTAAATTGCATTCATTCAATCGTCAAAGGCAAAGCCTAAATTCAAGTTTACACACAAGAAATTAGAGGAAATTGCCATCACAATCTGCATCCAACCTGTTCACTCATAGTTAATTCGAATTATATTAGAACATATATAGGTCTAAACACGCAAATGCAATGTATAGAGATGCTCTATGTAATACTGGGGGAATTTTTTCTAAATATACCGTAGGGTGAGACGTTCATTTTATATACTGTACAATGATTATATATTTTTTTGATATCTTACAGTGACTACTTGTTTAGAAGATATATATACTTCGGTCATCTTTTTACTTTGATTTCGTAATTTATTACATGCGCATGTGATATCTCACACGCTCGACACAATGACTTTGTATTTTTCGAATACCTCTTTCTTTTTTTTCTTTTAAAATAATTTCAAAATTGAATCACGATATGACATGTGTCAAGCGTTTGAGATACTTTCGATGCTTGAGGCACTTTTTACATGTGAAATATTCACAGTGCGTGTAATAAATTACTAAATCATAGAAAAATGATTGTGGCATAACTTCTGGACAAATAACTTTTGTGAGATATATAAAAAGTACATGATCATTGTGTAGTATATAAAATGAATGTGTTTCAGCTCACAGTATGATTTAATATATTTTCACCATTCCTGATATTGCCCTGACGCAACTTTAATTGGAATATTGTTCGTTAATTATTCAATGAATTTATCTACTACTGAGATAAGTACTTATGATTATGTGATGAAGGTTTAATCGAGAATATTCTAAGGAATAGAGACATGAAGCAATTCTTTTATTTTAAATTGAGTTACATGCATCTCTAATCTGAGGGAAGTGAGGAGAACTCGGAATACCGATGAGATTAAAAAATGCTTTCTTTCTCTGGTCTATATAGTATATTCTATTGAACAACTATGGACGTCTATTTTTATTGTTTTTCATATTTCTTCATTTGAATGTATGCATGCCATAAATTCGTCATTTTGACTAACATGAGTTTAGGTTCAAATTAAACTCGAAGATGTACGCAGTTGCCCATAAAATTCGTCACTGGTCTCCCTAGTTTGATGTCCTAATCGAGAGACATATCCGTCAGCCGTGAATTCTTGATAATATAGTCAACTTAGACTCTCCGGTTAGACAGTATTTTCTTTAATTGTAAATTTAATTATACTGAATTAAATTAAAATAAAATATAAATTATAACTAAACCGAACTGAATTAAACTGAATTAACTGAACTGAACTGAATTTAACTGAACTGGAGTGATTTTAAGTTGTAGAGAACACAATCTTAATTCATATACAAAACACATAAAAGAATATCAAAGTCTTGAAAAAAGGTAAGATTTTCCTAAAAATTTGGAAAGTCAAGAATTTTGTGGTTTTTTGCGGTTTTTAAGTTTTATCAGTCTGACCGGTCGAATTTTATAAAAACCGCTGAAATATAGATTTTTCGCGATGGTTTTAATAGATTATATAATGATTTTAAGTTATTAGGATTGTAAGGTACCGTTACAGTTTTACGTATATTCATTTATGTTTTAAGAGATAATGTGATGGTTTTAATGTGTCGGTATTGTATGTTTCAATTATTGTGTTAAAAATATTTCTTAAATATTTAATTGATAGTATTACGGTTTTAATGAGATAGATGATAGTTTTAAGATGACTTGTTATAATTTTAAGTGACACTTTAATATCAGTAAACCAACAGTAAACAATTCTAAAAGTTTCATATATATCATTAAAATATTAATAAATAAGTTTAAAATAAGCTACCTGTAACATTAAGTTATTACAATATAGTTGATGCAAATGCAAACTGAGCTGTTATAATTAAACTTGTTGGTGAACTTAGACACTCTGTTGTTTGTTGCTTCAATACTGCAGTGACACATTTAAGGGACATATCCATGAAATTTGCGATGTTATCTTCAATACCTGCTTAAAAATTAAAACCATAACAATTCTAATTAAAATTATCACAATCGTCCTTAAAACAATAAAAAAGTATGAACATTAAACACAAGCTAAAAAACAGTATTTATTTTTAAAATTATAATAGTGTCTTCTAAGACGATAACAATACCTCTTATAACTATAAAAAATCAGGAACATGCAACACGAGCTAAAAATAATAATATTAATCCCTAAAACAATAACGATGTTTTTTAAAACTATAACAAACCATAATTGTAACGGCCCGGTTAGATCGAGGTCCGGACGTCAAGGATTATGCCGAACTTCCAAATATATATAGATATTTCAGAGTAATAGTTATTACAAGCTCCAACTATAATTTATAATTCAAAAATCAAAACACACATCTACAAGATCAGCAGCGGAAACAAGCCCGAGTCCGACTGTCTGCCTAGCTACCATGTCCTCTCTTCGTGCTCAAAACCTGGGAAATCATTATTGAAACAAGGGGAGCGTCAGTCATGAAGACTCAGTGAGGATAATCATGCATGTATTAAAGTGCATGAATGCAACAGGATAGCAAACCAACACAACACGTTGATCAGATAGTTTTAAACAGTGGGGAAACCGGTATCATTCAGTTAGGATCATAGCACATGAAAGGTGCCAGATTTACAGTACCAAACAATAACTGTCTTGGGCTAGACCGAACGGATCAGGTTGCGGTCAACATCAGTAGCAGCGTGACTGCGCGGGGAGTTTTATGACAGGCACGACCCATCACAACTCATAAAAAATCTAGACCATTTGAATGGCTGTATAGTCAGGGGTGCCCGAAAAGATAGCGCTGCAGACGCTTTACCACAGTATGTCGACAATGTCGACCATGACGGTTTCCCAAAAATATTCCAAAAACAGTGTGTGGTTGCTTCTCAGAAACCAGTTTTCGTGCAATGCAGTCATGAGGATCAACATGATAGAATCAGAATGGAATATCAGTAGATAACGAAATTAAGACAATATCAAGTCAATACAAGTCAGGTATCTCTAAATACAAGCCAGGTATCTCTAAATACAAGCCATTGATAGTTACACAGTCAGTAATCGAAATTAATAATCTAGTCGTAGTCGGTCGTTCGTCGTCGGGTAGCCGCAGTCAGAGTTAGGCAGGAACATAAACAAGAACATGCACTGGAATTTAAAGAATGAACCGTAACAACTTTCCCAGGGCCGGATGCCGAAAGCCAGTAATCGCTCACCTTGAACGGCTGGTACGCTATGCAACTTCGAATCCGGAGAAATTGGTCGCGCGCAACAACACTAATCCGGTGAATTGAGACGCGGTGGCGGGAGGCGGAGTGTGGGCGGAGGTGGGTGGCGTGAGGCCGGGCAGTGCGGCGGTGATGGAGGAACATGCGGAAGAGAAGAGAGCGAGAGATGGGGGTGTGATCGAAAGAGGCAACGGGGACGGCTATTTATAACCGTTGAGGCGCCGCCCCAAGCCGGCTTCGGCTGACGTGTGTCCGGCCACGTAGCCGCAGTACCCCTCTCCGTTTTCCATGTTTTTCCACGCGTCGCCCATGCGTGCTTCGAGGCCACGCGGATTGTAGGGCGTTTTGGTCATTTCTCGGGCGGCGGCTACTTCTCGGTGAAGGATGCGCGGCCGATTGGTGGAGATCGTGGCGAGGAGAAATGGCGGAATTGGGTGAAAGAAATGAACAGGGAAGAAGGAAATGTGGAGAAGAAGAAGAAGAAGATAAGTGGGGGTATAATGGTCATTTTACCATTATATACACCTGGCTTCTTCTGGACTCCAAATGGCTCGGAAATAAATTCTGAAAAAATATAAAATAGATTCCTGGGCGATATTTAGGACGAACTAAAGCCGTATAAAAATTAAAATAAATATTTTTATTTTATTATTTTTATTATTATTTTATTAATTTAAAATAAATTAACGCTTATTGTAATTAACTGGGGATCATACCTGGCCGTTAATTTCCGAATTAGACTCGTTGTCAAAGGTCAAATATATTCGCACACACCGAGTTAATAATCAATGGCCAGTTAAATAATAATTTTTATTACTAAAAAAATTTCTAATACGCGTAATATGTACATGGCTCTTACAATAATAATCGAAAACGAGCTACAAACAGTAAACAAAACAGAAAACACAACAGTAGCTAAAAATAATGAAATTGATGCTTAAAACAATAACATTGTCTCTTAAAACTATATCAATGACTCTTAAAACTATAGTAAGGCAAAAACATGCAACGCAAACTAAAAACAGTAATATAGATCCAGAAAACCATAATATATTCTCTTAAAGCTACAATAATGCCTCTTAAAATTATGATGGACAGAAACATGCAACGCAAGCTAAACACAATAATATTGATGCTTAAAATTACAACAATGACTCTTAGAAATATATCAATGCATCTTAAAACTATAACATGGCAAGATTATGCAGCACAAACTAAAAACTATATAAATGATTGTTAAAATAATAATGTATGTAGATATTTGATTTACATACGTGAACATATTGTCATGAATAATTTTCAGATTGGCGAGCAAGCGTCTTCATCATTCTGAATTTGTGAATTTGAACATAACGAGCTAAAGACAGTAATATTGAGGCTTAAAACTATTACGTTGACTCGTAAAAATATAACAATGCATCTTAAAACAATAACAAATCAGAAAAATACAATACAAGCTAAAAACCATAAGAATTGTTGTTAAAACTGTAAGGTACGTACGGATTTGCTGTTCAGATCTGATATATTTTCAGATCTGAACAGATTTTCGTGAATGATTTTCAAATCTGGCGAGCTAGCTTCTTCATCGTTTTAGATTTGTAAATTTGAACATTGTAACAACTAAATCTAAAAGTTTTGAACATCAAATCATGAAAATTGAATAAAAAAACATGAATCACACACAAAACACCCATAAAACACACACAAAACTCGAAATAGATCGCAAAAACAAAGAAGTTTTTTTAGCTGATTCACGTCCATGGATGTTATTTATTGAAATCCGGTGGAAACAAGGTGGAAACGGTGAAAATCCGACGAGCAAACGATAGATCGGAGGAGAGAAACTCGTAGAAACACACAAACACGTTTTATTGTGTGTTTTTTATTTTTCTCAATTTTCAACATATTTTAGCCTATATATATAGGCAACAGGTCCGGTTTGTTTATCCAAAAAACCACGTATCTAGTTTATTTAACCGATTTTTAACATTTAAACCAGATTTTCCTATGTAATAAGAAAGTCTCCCCTTTTACTATACTTACTCTAAAAGAATACTCCTTCAGATCATTAAAAGTTTATGAGGAGATTTTTTTCGAACTTTAACAATATATTATGCTCGAACTACACGACAAATAAATATAATAAAATTATATATATTATAAAAATAAATTATGTATATTTTACTAATATAATTTTATTTTATACTTTTTGTATGTAATTTTCGCTCCCTATATTTTTATAATATTATTTTCAAATATTTTTTAATAAGCCTGGATACCTCAACTCAAGTCTTTAATATAAAATTCAAAAAAGGGGCATTCATTTTTCCTAATTATCCAAGAAAGTTAATTTTGGAAAGCGTGGGAGTAAGAATATGATAAATTAAGTGGGAGAAGGGAGAATGGGTCCGCTATTACAGTTTAGAAGCAGGGACAGACGCATTCATGCGCAAGGGGCAGCAAAGCAGCAATTGCTGCCCCTAAAATTTGCCTACGAAATTACTATTTTACTCATGAAGTATTAAATTCACTTGTAATTTGAAAAAAAACTGAAATATCACTAAAATGTAAATGTCATATAAATCCAGCAACCACGAATACCAAACGGAGCGGAAAAAGGAAAATCACAATAAATATCAATACAAATTGAATTCGAAAAATCTCTTAACCAAAGTCTTAGAAAATGTAAGATTTTTCATAAACATAGAAAAGTCAGGTTTTTTTTTTTTTTTGTTTTTTTGCATTTTTTTGGGTTTAAACGGTCTAACCAACCAATTTTTTTTCTAAAATGCAAGCCTTGTTATGCATTTTATGGATTATGTTTTTGTTACAAGTTGTTAACATTTAAAGTAATAGTTACACTTTTAACGTCAAATGTTAATGTTTTAAGAGATTATGTGATGGTTTCAATGTGTCAATATTATATGTTTAATACGATGTGATGATTTTATGGAGCTACATTATAATTGAGGATTATTATAATTTTAAATGACAATCTAATAACATTAAATCACTAATGAACAAAGTCTAAAAGTTTTCAGAATGTCACTAAAATATCAATACAAGCTTAAAATAAGCTATTCGTACATTTGTCATTATAATATTGAAATAGATGTTTTGAAACATCTATGCTCACATAAAAAAAATACAATAAACATGGATTCGGTGTTTCTTATGCTAATACAAACTAAGTTGTTGAAGTGTTCGATTTAAAACTTTTGTGAGTGAACTTCGACTTCTTGCTTTTTGTTGTTTGCATTTGTTGCTTCAACACCTGCTAAAACATTCATTAATTGAGTTAAAATCATAACAAATTCTCAACTTAACTATCACATTGGAGATTATATCAAGAAATGAACATGAAAAACAAATTAAAATAGTAATTTTGATGATTAAAACTATATCAGTGCCTCTTAAAACTATAATGATACATCTTAAATCTACAACGAAGCAGGAATATACAATACAAGTTAAAAACAGTAACATTATTTCTTAAAATTATAGCAGTGCCTTGTAAAACTATAACAACACCAGTTAAAACTATAACAAAACATTTACAAACCATCAAATTATAAATGTTTCACTAGACTCTAAAATTACTAATATTGTTGGTTAAAACTTAAAAAATAGATCTTAAAACTATAATGCATGAGCTAAAATTAATAACAGATATAAATGTTCAACACAAGTTAAAAATAATAACATTAATGATTAAAACAATAACAATACATCTTAAAACTATAATCATGCAATGCAAGCTAAAAATAGTAATATTAATACATAAAATACCATATCATGACCTATTAAAACAATAACAAAACAATTAAAAAAATTAAATCATGAATATTTTTTAAAAATTAAAACATTAACATCATATTTAAAAGTCAAAATTATAACAATGTCTATTAAAATTATAATATATATTGTAAAAATAATAATAATAAACAGTAATAATGCACCATAAAATTAAACTAACACTATCTCTTGACATCAGTATAATCTACTACGAAAGCTCAATATACACAATCATCTCCAAGTTCAAACACATCTAAGCATATATAATTTACATATTCCCCAAACATATTATACATATTATATAATAGATGAAATCTTGCAATAGATAATCAACAGAAGGTGAAAGCTCAGTACATACAATGTTTTTACACATCTGGCAGACTAGCATAGATATGATCGATCATACATTCATACTCATCAATTCCTATTTGATGGACAATAAAATACCTTTACATCTATACACGTGTATTGGCATTTTTATCCTAGAAACAACCATTTATAAAGATGATATGTACTATAATCACATTCAGTTTATTATTGTTTAATGATATTATTATTGACATTGCATTTGTTGAATTGATTATTTAATTGTTTGTAATTCGATAAGATGTTCCCTTGCACTGCGCGATTATCACCAAGTGTGTGAAAAGTTGGATGACATAACATAACGTAAGTCCCAAATAGCCCCAGTCGAGTGTCATTAAAATTTTGGATATTAATGACACGTTAGAGATTGATAAGTGATATGTATCATATTCTTGGAGAATGTAGTAGCTCTCACAACTACGAAAGACTTGGTCATTCATGATGGATGCATGGACACCTAAGAGGGTGTTGGTAGACCCGTCGAGAAACCATTTGGTTAATTCTATTCATGTCTATGGAAGTATTGGTGTGTAAGGTGATGTATTAGTCCTTTGACTTGAGGTC